>VUQG01041065.1:26973-38868 GCA_015106755.1 Etia nguti | reverse complement strand
CTGTTAAATTTAATAAATTCTGTTTTCATGGATGCCTGGATGTTAAACTTAATTGTTACACCTGGTAAAGCAGCTGATCATTTTATTAAAGATGAAAGAATTTAGACAGTTTTTAACTCTCGGTTTTGGACCCAGATTACTCCGCGAGGCTCCTGACTACGGTAGCTGTAATGCTCCGACAATCCATCAAGCGGTGCGGCTTCGTAGCTTACCAAAGTCGTACTAAAGCATTTTTTGACAGATTTTTGAGCACCGTGTACCACATAAAATCGGTTCGAGGTCAATAAGCACAACCAGAATTCATACATAAGGCGCACCGGATTATAAGGCGCACTTTCGATTTTTGAGAGAATTAAAGGATTTTAAGTGCGCCTTATAGTGCGGAAAATACGGTACTTGCAAATTTCACATAGGGTCAACTACTTTGTTGTCCTAATTTTAATTTTACATCGCTTTTTAAATAAAGAGGAATTAAATGGCTTGGAAGTTTTGAAAACAATTTTTTGAAATTCTTAACTATGCACGGGAAGGTTTAAATGATCTTCTAGAGCATGTGATACGATTTTCCAGAGAACTGATAGTTCAGTAGGCATTGGCTGGCGTATAACCTGCTCTTGAAAAGAGGAGAGAACCGCCTTCGTAACACAGAAAACCCAGGGTTAAACCTATTTCACTATGTCTTAAACAGTGCTTTACAGTAAAGGCCTCAGGTACAAAGATAGTCTGGACCCAGTGTTCGAGAATCATTCTATTAAGTGATACTAAAACAATAGTGATAAACACTGAAGCATTTGAACTTCATCCAGAAACCAGAAACCAAATATCATAGAACTATCCAGAGCAGAGCTTCTCTTAAATCACATTATATACTTAAATTAGTTACAAAAAGCTCATAATTCATATTGAAAATAAAATGCTTTGATTATAGACATGATGAAATTGAAAATTAGTATCAAGCTACAAATTTGTGGTTGTCTTTGAGTTTGGACAACTCGGAGACAACACACACAGGTTCTATTGTGTGCATGCCTAAGCACATGTGTAAAACGCTAAGTTTGAGAAATATTATTTGTCAGTTGACTTTATAACTATAAGCGGATATTCAGCAGATATTTTACTTACAGATGCTGCTTTTCTCTGGAGAAGGGATGACAGAGGGGTTTCTCACACTGTGATCGGCTGGCATTGACGTTTGGGCGGAGGGGGGCTGTAACTTTGTGAATGAACATCCTGATTTTCTCCACCACACTGCTGCCTTGTTTCACTTCGTAAACCTGCAGAGGAGATCCAAATAAAAAAATCAAATAAAATAAAGTAATAAAAAACAAACAAACAATCAAATTGCAACCTAAAAGTAGCAATTTGATTGAATAATGATTGAATAATGACGTCATTCCAAGAGCTAAAATATAGAGCTAAAATATATACTTCTCAATTTTTTTTTTACCAGCCATTCACTTCAAGAGCCTTGAAAGGTTTAGGTGTAGAGAGCTTTAGTTCTTTCTGTTGCTGTGTTCTTTCACATACGTTTTGCCCTGTCACTTTATTAAAAACAGGCTGATGGTCAATAAATTGAAAAAGAATTTGGTTAGGTACTACAGTGATTTTTGGAGAAAACTTTAAGAAAAGCACAAACTAATACTAATAGGGTACTGTGTGATGACAGTCTAAATCATGAGAGGATGTATTACATTGCCTCCAATTATTTGTTTTACAGTGAATATTTTTGGACTGAGTTGGCTGATATTTTGTGAAAAGGATTGTGCAACAGGAAAGCATCTTTACACTTTTGACCTCAAAGCAGTGCAGCAACATTGAGTTTACATTTTAGAAATGTGAAATAATTGGTGGAGTACCTTCTTTGTTGGCATTTTGAGTTTCATGAACTCAGCCTCTCGACACAAAACATTCCAGGGAGCATGGATCTTTAAGAAGCCAATTCCAGGGATAGTACTCTGAAATACAACAGAGGTTTGGCTATTTAAAAAGTATCAGTTAAAAAAACTTAATTAAAAATTCTAATGGATTAATTAAAAAAAAGAGCACATCCTAAATTGCAAAGTGCACAAACACAATATATACACATTCTACTTTTTTCTTGGCAGACATCAGGTTAAAAACTTCCTTATGTGTTTCTGCAGAGAGCCTTCTTGAGAGTGTTTCTTCATTTAAAGCAAAACTTAATTCAGTTATATCCATAAGGGCAGAGTTGATTTCACTTTTATATATACCATTACTTTATGCACAGTGACCAATTACAAGTACACATATAAGCAATTATAAAAGGATGTAAATACCCCTATGCAATTCTGAGTCAATGGGGCCTTTAGGTACCAAGATCTAAGTCAAGCATCTCCACAAAATTCACAAACCATTTACACTGACTGAGGTGAAGTATCCTGATGTATTTTTAATATTTTTTTCATCAGCTACAAAAGTCAGGAAATGATTTTGATCATTATCCTGATAGCCCACACCCCTATTAAACTCTGTGTTCATTTATCTCTTTAAGACATTCCTGCAGTTGAACTAATTGGTGTGTGTTACCTGGCTTCATGGATAGATAAAGCTGAGTATCATCCACATAGCAGTGAAAATGTATGCCTTATGTCCTCTAATGACACAGTTTTACAAAAACGGATGGAAGCATGCATTCACAAAAGTACACCTTTGTGGTTTTGATTTTGTTTTGTTTTTTTTAACTTTGAGGAGCTCTTATCCAGGGCCTATCCTTATCAGGATCACAGGGGGCTGGAGCCAGCCTACCCCAGCTACCATATGGAAAGAGGCGGGGTATGCCACGGACAGGTCGCCAGTCTGTCGCAGGGCTCCCACAGAGAGACAGACAACTATTTGTACTCACATTCACACTTAGGGGGAATTTAGATTCACCAGTTAACCAGTTAACGGCATGTCTTTTGGCTGTGGGAGGAAGCTGGAGTACCCGGAGTAACACGGGGAGTATGGAGGACCACAAGAGTCACACATATCGAAATAAAGGATTCTGTGCTTGAATAATGAATTGTGCCATAAGATATGCATTTGTAAATTCATTTTTTAATTATTTTATTTATTTAAACATTACTAAAGTATTAATTAGTCATTTAATTTAAAATAAAAACACTATTTATAAATCAGTATTTCAAAATGAATTATTAATCCATTAAGAAATACTTTAAATTGAAAATGGATTTCTAAAAACAACAATGAAACTCTCAATAGAAACCTCATTTCAAAAACCATTTCAGAATTCCAAATTAAAAAACTGATTTTCAAAATTAAAAAAAAAAATACACACAGTTTTGTGCACTGCTAAGCTAAGAAGTGTGTGTGCTTGTGCAAAAGCCATTCAGCTTCGGCATTACACTCTGTTCAACACGGATATATGAAGAATGAAGGGTCTTTGCAGTGAAATGAGTTTGCGTCTGTTAAAGGTAACGTGATAACATGACTAACGTTAGGTAGCATCACTGCATGTAGCCTCGCTCTTTTAAGATCTTTTTAGCTTATGAAAATATTACGTATTAATATTTCAGTACAAGCTAGCTAACGTTTTTGTAAGCTAATGGGCTTTTAACAAATATAGCTTGAACCAGCACTGAGCCCAGTTACATTTATACCGTGTTAGAGCTGCAACCTACAGCCTTTAAACTCGTGATTAAAATGCTGTCTGTAAACACATCAGTCCAGATGTTTCCACATTACTTTATGATACTTGGAGTTAAAAGAACTGAGACAGGCTGATTCAAATAATAGCTGTCAGTTTTCTTGTTGAGACTGGAGATGACACATCTATTGAGGTTCATTTATTTTAATAAGCGAGTACACACATTTCAATGAGTAGAATTTGTACAGTACCTAAACCTAGTCAAATGTGTGGTAAAGATACAGATAATAAGATTAATAAGACGTCAGATGGCATCTGAGACTGAAGGGCTTTAAAAACAAAAAACGTCTTCAAAGGCCTCGTCTCCTTGAATGCCACAGAACTGACCGTTTGGACTTCGCAAGAGAGCACCACACATGGGACATTGAAAGGTGGAAGAAAGTTTTATTCTCTGATGAGAACAAATGTAACCTTGATGGTCCTGATGGTTTCCAACGTTACTGGCATGACAAGCACATCCCACCTAAGATGTTTTCTATGCGCCACAGTGGAGGGGGCGCCATAGCGGTCTGGGGTGCTTTTTCCTTCAGTGGAACAATGGAGCTTCAGGAGGTGCAGGGCCATCAAACGGCCACTTGCTATGTCCAGATGTTGCAGAGAGCATCCCTCATGACTGAGGGCCCTCGTCTGTGTGGTAACGACTGGGTTTTTCAACAGGACAATGTTACAGTACACAATGCCCGCAGGACAAGGGACTTCTTCCAGGAGAGTAACATCACTCTTTTAGACCATCCTGCATGTTCCCCTGATCTACATCCAGCTGAGAACTTTTGGGGATGGATGGCAAGGGAAGTTTACAAAAATGGACAACAGTTCCAGACAGTAGATGCCCTTCGTGTGGCACTGTAAAGATGCTCACATTCTAAATATCTGGGGTTCCTACTAGACAATAAACTGGACTGCGAGCCAAACACCAGGCCAGGCCATCCTTTACTCCGTGTGGAGGCTAGTACCTTAACATCTGCTGAAGTGGTTTTAAGAGGCAATGGTTCTTAGCATGCTTCTCTACGTTGTGCTGGGGCAGCTGTATCAAAAACAAGAACATTCACGGACTAAATAAAATAATCAAAAAGGCAAGCTCAGTTGTTGGGCTGAACTTGGACCCTGAGGAGGCAGTGTGTTTTTTATTTTTGAATTATTATTAATTAATATATTTTGTATTCATTATTTTAAAAATTAAATGAGTTGATCCAATAGAGTGAATGTTTTATTTTATTATGTGGAGGAGCATCCACATGTATGAATTTCCTTAGGGAATAATAAAGTTTTATGAAGTGCAAATGAAATGAAATGAAATGTCACCATTAGCTGATTATCCAGAATCAGTCCATACTGCTTAGAGGACTTAGGTTTTTGTTAGCAAATCAGTTCTGTTATTAACTGAGAGCAGGGATAAACGTCAGCAAAGAATAACTGGATTCTGTTATCATTAAATAATTTGACCTTTGTAAAATATCATCATTGTTAAGTTATACTAATAAAACAATTTCCCTCACCCCAGCCCTCTCCCTTCTCACCTCTTCATCCTTTTCCAGCTCTAGTCCTGTCTTCCGGAGGTTTTCCTCAAACTCATCCCGCTTAAAGCGCTTGTCATCCTCATGGTAGTCAGTCTGCTGCTCCTGTGCAGCAACCTCAGGGTCTTCTTTTGGCTGTAGTGGGGCTTGGCTGCTTCTCATGCTCAGGCTGCGCCGAAGTCGTCGTATGAAGCTGTTATCCCCAAACCTGGATGACTGTCTTCGTGTGCTGCCAGACTTTTGGATGTGGTAAGTCAGAACATAGTCCACACGTCGCTTCCCATCAGAGAAGTACGGGCCAAGCTGTACTTCGTCTGTGCATAGATCTTTCATTGGCTGGAAGCATGACAGAGATTCAAAACAATTCCATTAAATTGTATTTATATAGCACCAAATAACAACAGTAGTCTCCTCAAGCATTTTATACTGTAAGGTGAAGCCCCTACAACAATAGAAAAAATCCCTTAGAGCAAGCACTTGGTGACAGTGGGAGGGAAACCCCCCCTTTTAACAGGAAGAAACCAGCATCAGAACCAGTCTCAGGGAAGGCCATAAAGCCACAACTGGCTGGGGTGAGGGGAGGAAGACAGGATAAAAATGGCACACTGTGGAAGGGAACCAGAGATTAATAATAACTAATGATTAAATGCAAAGTCGCGTTTAAACACACTTTGCACTTAGAGTATCATTGATCGTCACTGATTATGTATGCAATAAAATAGTATCAGGGGAAAAATCTTTTTGGATCTGGACAATAATATACAAACATTCAAGAATCATAGAGTAAACATGTCACTGAAATAATTCATTTGGTTTCGACAAAGGATGGCATCTGCATATCTGTTTTTCTGACACTAGCTCAGTAGAATATAAAGCTGATATGATGCAGCTTAAATTATTCTGTATGCTGGAAAAAAGCACCTGGATATCCTGAACTAAAGGACAGACCAAATTAGCCTTTTTAAATACTTCATATTAACAATAACTATAGTATTCTACAAAAGTGTTGAGCCACCTTAATTTCTTTATACCCTCTCCCATCCATATCACTGAATTCAGGTGTTCACCATGCATGCAGATTGCATCTACAAAAATATGTGAAAGAATGGGTCACTCAGCTGGTGCTCAGTTAATTCCAGCTTGAAATAGTGACAGGATGCCACTTGTGCAGCAAGTCCAGTCATGAAGTTTCCTCGCTACTAAATTTTCCACAGTCAACTGATAGTGGTATTATAACAAAGTGGAAGCAATTGGGAACGGCATCAACTCAGTCACGAAATAGTAGGCCATGCAAAATCACAGAGCTGAGGCGCATTGTGCACAGAGGTTGCCAACTTTCTGCAGAGTCAGTCACTATAGACCTCCAAACTTCATGTGGGCTTCAGATTATCTCAAGACCAGTGCGTTGAGAGGTTCACCGATTGGGTTTCCATGGCCATTCCATTGATTTTGAAAGGAGTAAAACAAGAATGGTTTTATAGGGAAAAAAAGCCACTGACATTTTTTGCCTCCTCATCTTTTTTAACTGTTTTTCACAAGTTTTATATTTGGCTTCCTTTGTGCAAGGAGGAGCAGAATGAGCTACAAAATTACCTCCAGCAGGATTAAAGAACTGACACCACTGACATTCCCCACTCTCCCCTGACCTAAATCCAACAGAACATCTCTGGGACATTATGTTTCAGTCGGTCTGACGCTGCTGACTTTCCTGGAGCTCAGTGATGGTTGAAATCAGGGAGGAGAGCCTCAATCTGTTGTCTTATTAGGATGATGTTGCCAGACAAGCATACAAGCACATGGGGGCCATACAAACTACCAAGTACCATTTTGGTTTGCTGCAATGAAATGGACTAGCCTGATGGATCATTTTTTCACTTCAATTTCCGGAGTGTCTTTAAATGCAGCCCTCCATCAAATGATGGGTTATCCTTTTATTCCTAACGTATGACTTCTTTCTCATTGAGATTTGATGTGTTTTCAAAGCATTCCTTTAATTTTTTTGAGCAGTATATATACTAATCAGGCATATCCTTAAGACCATCTGCCCAATATGTTAGGCAAACCCAACCCATCAAGTCATGGATTCCACTAGACCCCTGAAGGTGTACTGTGATATCTGGCAAAAAAGAGATTAGCAACAAATCATTTAAGTCCTATAAGTTGTGAAGTGGGGCCTCCATGGATTGGACTTGAGAGTCTGGCACATCACACAGAAGCGCAATTGGATAAAGTTCACCTGTTAGCTGTTAAAATGCTATGCCTGATCAGTGTATTAGGCAGTTAGACTGTTACTCAAATACCTCCGTATTAAAAAGTATACATCCGTTGATTTTGAGAGAGACCTTTTTTGAAAGAAGACAGATTTTTGGACAATTTGTGGTAAAATGATGGCTAAAGAGTGAAAATTATGGACACAGCAGCAAGTTGAGGAGAAATTTTGAATGGTTATTCTTCCCACCTCCTCAATTACTTAAATGGAAGAGAGATTTGGGGGATTTATTTGTGACATTTTTTTTTAATTATTTTAAAAAAAAAAGGAAAACAATAACAGCATTCATCTCATAGGCAAGCTGGTTCTGGTGTAAAACAAACGAACAAACAAAAAAAAAATGTGTCTCTGGCAAATGGCATGGGAGGAAAATAGGCTCAGTGCTGTCATTGGTGACAGCTAAAAGCTTTTGCCTAGAATACTCTTACTCACCCCCCAGTTTGCAGGCCCATCCAATTATTGTGTAATTGTCATTCTTATTAACCTGCTCTCCTTTTCCCTCAATAATTTTCTTGATAATCCCCAATGCCTAAATGGAAGGTTTTTCAGATATGGGTGTGAGAGTGTGTGATTGTCTCTAATGCTGTGGCCACATTAAAATTAAAATTCTGTTGAAATGCAGTCCAGCAGAAACAGACCTGAGAGAACTCCATTTGAACCCACCAATTAGAAGCAGTTTATTCCTGACTTAATTTTTTCGCAATGAAGGACCCTGGAATAACTTTGCCAGGTACAGGACATCCAGTCAAGAACTTGAAAAAAAAAAGGTCTCAAGCAGTAAGTTTGTGTGTGTGTGTGTGTGTGTGTGTGAAAACTAAAAATAACAAAAAAATTAGTTTAAAAAGTTCCTCCACTTGTGTTTTAACTTGAGAGAAGAGCGAAGTTAACAACGGAGTGAACAGGAGAAATGGAAGGAACTTTTGATACTCTTGGGCTCCCAGTTTAAGATCTGGGGTAATGGGTAGATAAAAAGTTTTGGGAGTAATAAGAGCTGAATAAGCAAGAAGAAAATAATTGGGAAAATACAAGGTTTCAGCTCATTCTCCACAGGAATCCATTAAAAACTGGAAGAAAAAGGCATAAAACTTTAGAAACCATAAAAATATCAAAAACTGAATACAGCTTTAATAGTTTAAAGTTTGAATCTGGTCTCTCGCTCAAAGTATGCTGAACTAGTTAAGAGGATTTGATGCTTTCTCTGTTCTCTTATGTTAAAAAAAAACTATAAAAGATACAAAAAAAAACCAACCAAAAGTAATATCCAAGTTGTACTGAAAAAGATGAATGTTCTGGTACTTGAACAGTTAACTTCTTCTGCAAAACTTGTGCTAAGTGCACAAAAGTTGTAAAGTACTGAAGCTAAATAAAAGGCACTAATAATACAGATTTGGATACTATAATATATATTTAGTTTATTAATGTGATTGCTAATTAAACAGTCACATTAATGAACCTTTTTTGACAACATGTATTGTTAGCTTTACAAAAATACCACCAGTAAACAAGGCTTTACTCTTGGGAATGTCTACACCTGATGTGACGATAACGTGGCATGTACTGTGGGAAGAAAAAGAAAATACAAACAAAGATGGAGACTTATATCTGCTGTGAGTTCTGAGAAGGGAGGGCAAAGTAGATAAACATAACTTGGAGAACTTATTTTTGTAACGTCATATTGTGATGTGCCAAGTTCTTGTTTCTTTATACTTTGCTTCCAAGCAGTAACTTTCCTATGATTTTTCTAGATTATAGTTTTTTGTCATGAACAGTTGTTCTCCAGGATTTCTTTGTCAGTCCAGTCTTTGGGTTCGGGTTAGGGATGGGTTAGGGTACCTGATCGTTTTCTGAGGAATGTTGTTTTCTTCCATTTATTGGTTTATTTCCTTTTTGGTTGTGAAATCGCTTTACATTGAATTCTAAATTAAAAGAACCTAACTCAAGGGATGAACCAGTTTTGCATCTACATATAACAGACAACTTAGTAAAGAGACAATTTGAAATTGTATATGTTTAGGAGTTTATCACTAGCAGCTTGTCAGAAGAGCAGATGATTTGCTCCCAATTCACATTTGTTCCCATGAAAAATGCCAAAGACACTGTTTGACAGGCATAAAGTAGTATTTTCACACCAACAAGGAGATTCTAAAAGAGCTGTTAGCCAAAAGTTAGCATGTCTCAGCATGTCTTTGAAAAAAAATGGAGTAAACTGCAGAAGTGGAGCACAAACGTGGAAAAAAGTGGCAGGGCTAAAATAAATTATATCAATAGCAGGTGAACAAAGTCATAAAGTCATGTCCTTAAGAAATAAGAAAAAAAAAATCCAGCAAAGACCTGACATATGCAGCTGGCCCTTCAGTCGATTTACTGTTTGCTGAAACCTGACCATAAATGGTATGATTGAAAGTGTGGTTGTCAAAACCATTATTAAGGAGGGGAAACGGGGACAAAAGGCTGAGGTATGCCACATTACACAAAAAAATGAACCCAGTCATGGAGTGGCCTCCCCACAGCCCTGAACACAACATTATTGAAGAAGTGTGGGATCATCTTGACAGAGAACAGAACAAAAGGCAGAAACACCCAAAGAGGGGCTTTGAATGTCCTTCAGGGAGCCTGGAGAACTATTCCTGAAGACTGCTTAAAGAAAATAGAAGAAAACTGCCTCAGAGGGTTCAGGCTGCATTGAAGAATACATGTAGTCTTGCCAGATTTTAATTTAAGCTTGTTAAAACTGTAAAAAGTCTGTGTTGCCTTATATACTATATTTACATGTATGTTTTCACATTTTTCAATAAATCTATGTATCCATTTCCAATTTTTCTAGCAACGTATAAAGAGAGTGGTGGCTCAAGTCTTTTGCATATTACTTGATAATACAGTGTAGAATAGAACTAGATTATACAGGTCCAGCTGAATACATGTGAATTCTCTTCATAGCTGTAGGTCAACAATGAATTATAAAACTCACAATGATTTAGCTTTTGTGAGCACTTTGTTCATCTAAGTGTGCAGCCGCTATACTGTACAGCAACCGTGTATGTGTCTGTGATAGGAAGCATTACAGGGAGATCGTGCACAAACCAGCTGATTACGCACACACTTCGCGGTTCATCCCCTCTTGAAAGGAAGTAGTCATAGCTGCATAGGTCCGAGGCTGCTTCTCTGAGGGCCCATGAGGATGTAGTTGTGCATGCATCACTTACCAAAAGGATCTTTTTTCTCACCAAGCCACCAGGAAATGTGGTTCTTCTCTCCCCAGGGCTTCAGCATACTCAAAGGTGGATGAGGAGAATATTTTTTATGGTTTTTGTATTTGGTTTTGCTCATGCTGTAGTTTGCCTGTTGTGGTTAATTAGACTAATAAAAAAATTCAGTTGTAAAGTGCAGCTGTTAAACAGCACTGCATTAGGCTGAATCCTTCCTTTTTCTTTTGCTGGCTTGTGCACACAGACACTGACAGAGATTCCTCTGCAAATAGATTATCAATTGCTGGCTGTTGGTCAGCTGTAATTTAACATATGTTGCAAGCCTACTGTTGACTTAGAGCAGCCAGTGATTACCTCAACGGTCTAAAGAAAAAAGACGGCAACTGCACTTCTTTAAGTTTGTGAAGAAGTTTCATGTCTCAACCAAGAGGCTTCTTGAGTTCTAAAAACAAAAGTTTTATAGTCGCAGGTGTGGTGAGGTTGCGTGAGTCATCACATTAACCATGGGTTGTTACCATCATCTATCATGTGACCTACTGAGGTCACCTGAAGCACTTCAGGAGGGATCTCAAGATTATTGTAGGGTCTTTACCTTACAGTAGAGGACCCAATTTCAGGCAAGCTTTAGCTGTCAGACAGATGCTTCATAATTGACTCTACAATACTTTACATGTATTTTATTAAACTGTTATAGCATTCAACTCAACTTAAAACTAACTTAAAACTAACAAATCTTGAATCTTACTGTACTGTACAAAATCTCCTGCATCTTGACAGTGAGAAATAATAATCAAGCGCCAAAGCATCTTATTTCAGTGCATTAATAATACTGACCACATTTTTTTGTGCTGGAGATTTTATTGTGAAAAGCATCTGTGTAGCATTAACTAGTTTTATAAGTAACACTGGGTGGAGTAAAAAAGCTCGACTGATTTCATGGACATAATTTAAGAAAAAAAAAAAGATTCCCCTCAATAACTGTGGAGCCTGGAATGCCACAAATCCATTACAATTTGAGTTCTAGGCCGTTTTAAATTTTTGTTCTTGTGTATACTTTTTCTGTTTTAGTTTTGTCTAATTTTTTTAATTTGTTTTTTTTTTCTATTTCATTTGTTTCTGTTCTTTGGAAATTTTCGTCAGTCAGGGCTAAAACCAGATTTAATGATTTTTTTTTCCTTTATCAATTTACTGCAAACATCAGTCATCCCTCCATTATTATTATTATTATTGTTTGTTTTG
>VUQG01041062.1:0-25443 GCA_015106755.1 Etia nguti | reverse complement strand
GTGCTCTAATAGAATATTATGGTCAACAGTATCGAACGCTACACTGAGGTCTAGCAGGACAAGCACAGAGATGAGTCCACTGTCAGAGGCCATAAGAAGATCATTTGTAACCTTCACTAAAACTATTTCTGTACTGTGATGAGCTCTGAAACCTGACCGAAACTCTTCAAATAAATCATTCCTCTGCAGATGATCTGGTAGCTGTTTGACAACTACTCTTTCAAGAATTTTTGAGATGAAAGGAAGGTTGGAGATTGGCCTATAATTAGCTAATACAGCTGGGTCTAGAGATGGCTTTTTAAGTAAAGGTTTAACTACTGCCAGCTTGAAGGCCTGTGGTACATAGCCGATTATTAGAGATAGGTTGATCATATTTAAGATTGAAGCATTAATTAATGGCAGGACTTCTTTGAGCAGTTAAAGCAGTTAAAGGTTAGTGATATACATTTTTTCCAATTTAATTTTCCTTACATGGGTAAAACTAAGAGAACTGATTTTTCAGCATCACTCTGAAACTGGATGATAATTTTGACAAACCTGACCAGATGAAAGAAAGCTTAATTTTTGTACCCAGACAACACAGGCATCATTTTTCATAGTGAAGTTTGAAAGCTGAATAGTAACTTTATTTAATAAGTCACAGGAGAGACTCGACTGGTCAGTGCAGCCTGTTTCAATGCGGGCCAGCTATATTTTAACCAATGACGTAGTAAAGAAATAAACAAAAATATGCTTCTTGTGAGCCTGATGACAACACTTTGACTTCTGTTTTTCTGTGGCTACTGATTTCTTCCCTTGTGGCCAGTACACAGCTATCAGCCACAGCTTTAAAACCACTGGTAGGTGAAGTCAATAACATTGATTGTCTCATTCCAGTGATACCTGTCAGGGCGTTGGGAAACATTAGCAAGGAAGTGAACAGTCACTTTTTATGTTGATGTGCTGAGGAAGAAAAAAGGCCAAACCTAAAGATCTGAGTAATACTAACCAAATCACGACGGCTACACAGTTGGGTCAGAGTAGGTTTGTGGCGAGTTCTCAGTATGGTATGACCATGGTGCAATTAAAAAATAATTTAAAGAAGGTGCCCTGTTCTGAAGGATCGCATTTGCTTTTCCATCATGTGGCTACATGTGGTTACAGAACATCAGGATAAAATACAGGAAGAAGAAATTGAGTTGGGATTCTTGGTTCCTGACATTTCTATGGATGTTACTTTAACTCATAGCATCTACCTAAACTTTGCTGAAGACATCATAAATCTCTTAAGGGCAGCCATATTGTGTATTTACAGACATGTGACCAGTGATCACATGACATTAACTTATCTGCATTTTGCTCATGTGACAATCAAGATGACAATGTAGGATCGAGTGAATAAGGGTGGAGTCACAGGCCTAGAGACTGATCAGCAACAACCTGGCCTGCTGGTCATGAGGGAAAAATGAGTTGCTGAAGGTTGCAATCACAGCCATTGCTATGGCTCCAGTCACAGAGGCCTACAGATCAGTCACTGACCCCCAGTAACCACCTGTTGCTAGGGGAAAATGTGTATTCCCCAACCGGCTGGCAAAAACCTCCTTGCAATTGTTTTGTTTGCTAGCAGATTTCTGTGGTTGTTGTTTAAATGGAAGTGACAGACCACAGTAAAACTGTGAAAAGTGTGATGCTTCCCAAAATGGAGAAGATTCACCTTAAAATTAAAAATGGCACATTTCGAAACATGCTGACTGCAGCAATGAGGCACAACTCTGAAAGGATGAGTGCTGGGTAGGTTAGCATGTCTGCACACAAACATGGAGAAAAAAAAAACAGACAACCGCGAAAATCTGCAAGAAAAAATACAACCACTTGGAAGATTTTGGTGCTGCGGCACCGTCCTGCAAAACCCATAAACCTTAAGGAATCACTGCCAACCAGTCGGAGAATTTGCATTTTTCCTAGCAACCAGTGATTGCACTTAATAGGGCAGACAACTCTTTAGCCATGTGCAAATGACATCATGTGAGAAACCTCAATTACTTGATAATTATTGAAAAAATGATTCCAACACAATCAATGACTTGCTGTCTTCAGGATACCTTCAGAAGCCTTGAATCTACAAGTCAGAGGTGATTTGGCAATACAAGTGAGAGGTACATAATATTAGGCAGGTAGTTTTACTGTTGTGGACAATCTGTGTGATCAGTGAGCTCATTGTACATGTGACCTCCATGTTAACATGCAGTAAGGAGCCTGTTAGTCATGATTTATATGGCTTTTATAATCACATTCACCACATTAAAATGGAGCAGAGAGCATGCTCACTGTTGGGAGGAGATATCATTTCTCTTGGGGTTTCATCACGCCTTCACCTCACATATGCAGGTATGCAGCCCAGAAGTGGGGGGGGCCAACATGTGTGCTGCAGCCAGGGTGTTGATTGGACTGCCATCAATAAGTGATGTTTGAACCTCCAAGCTGACATTTTCATATCACGCTTCTGCTGCTCAGTCTAAAGGAAAAAAATACGTGATGAAGGGCTGAAAAATACCCTCCTACATCAAAGAGCATCATAATGCATACTTACATTTACCTTCACATTCACATCCAATATAGTTTCAATGACATCATGGCATATTTAATTCAGATTTTAATTTGCACTTAAAGTACATAAACATATGTACAGAATTTTTTTTTTTTTTTTTTAACATTTCAGCAGTCTGCTGAGTCTGCCAGAAATGTTCACAAGTTTTATTTTAGTAAGGGATAGTGACTATATAACAGAACATATCATATTATCTGGAGATGATGAAATTTTGTACAGTATTAAATCTCAGGGTAAAGACAGGTGGTTCACACAATACTAAAGGAATGTTCAGGTAGGGTAAGGCCCAGGCAAACAACAGCAGAGACAAAGGCAGAGACCCAGATCTGACTCTAAAAAGGTAATGAGGCTGGTGGGAAGAACAGAAAAGAAAAGGTTGGAGTGCTAAAGCAAATGCATAAATGGAGTGCTTTGACCCACAGAGAATCAGTTTATTCTTGTTCATGCGCTAGCCCTGTTCAGAAGCGACCTTCCAATCATCTCAGAGCAAACCAATACATTTCAGTAACAGCTGCACAGTCCAGCTCTAAGAGTAAAAAGCGCCAACCACCATGACTGGATGTAACACAAAGCCTCTTAAAAATAGGATGCCATTCAGTGACTGACAGCGAGTAGCTGGCCTCCAAAACGATGAGCTTGTGGCTCCCTGATACCAAGTCACTTGGTGAGAGGCAACCTGTCTCCAAACGGTCGCGGTCCGACTCAGACTGACTGCAGTCACTCTCAGACAGATGGGTGTATGTTCTGTGTTCTGTGTATGTAGACTGAAACAGAAGTTCATAAGAGTTAATCACCGTATTATCACAGACTGCCAGCTTGACCCCATTCATACACAAACTGATAGCAGACTGAGTCTGTCTTATTGAGCTTTTATCATCGTCTTTACGCACCAAAGTCGTGTTGATGGCGGCTAAATGGAAGTGGTCATAGAGCTGATTTTTTTTTTCTTTGAAGGAACCATTTCAAAGGCATAAACATCACGACTTCATTGCAAACATTCACAATGGTGTTGGTCATACAGTCATTTTAAGTAAATTCACCTCAGTTTTTTTGTGTGGAATTATGAATGGATTTTTACTTTTGCATGATCTGAATCCGTGTTGAATCCATATGTGAAGCATGCAATTTAGAATCCCCCTGAAGGCCACCTATTAAACCACCTTAAGAAACCACCTTATTGCTGCCTCTGATGCTCCTATATTGATCGGAGGGATCGATTTGTTTGTATAATTATTAATCAGCCATCTGTCTGTGCAGATCTAAATAAAAGCAACTGAATTCTCTGAAGGTCTGCTAAATGAACATCAGTTTAAGCTGCCTGTCGGAGTCCGTTTGCTCACAGAGGGAAAAAAACTCAATAATCCTTTAAAATATCACAGGCCCGCTTCAAATCCCCACAGCAATATTACAACCACGAGGGCCCGGGAACACATTAAAACTGAATGAAATCCCACAGCACCGCTACAACCATCTGATCCCACAAACACATTAAAGAAAAGAGCTCCAGTGAAATCATAGCGCAACAACTCCAGAGTCAACTCCCAGAGGGGCAGCAGAGAGCTTCATTGATATCTGATGGTGGATATAGTGGATAAATACTGTGTAACAGTGATGAAACATGTATGTGTTTAAGTGAAACAATTAGACACTTTTAGTGGTCTGTGGTAGGTCCTAGTTTACTTTGTGTGTTTAATCATGAGTTTATTTTAGGTTTAGTTTCGGGGTTAGATTTCTGAGTTTATTTTTTTGTGTTTTTTAAAACTGGTTTATTCTCATTGATTAAAATTGTGTTTCTGTGACTACCCTTCTGCTGATTTATTCCTTTTTGTATCTCTGTATTTAAATCCTGATATTTACTGTTGTTGCTCCTGCCCCACACATGAATTTTGGCTCACTTGGAGATTTCGCTGCGTAAAAAGAAACAAGGAAAGAGAAAAAAAAAACTCAGTTTACAAACTCATCATCTGATTCCGGCCTGAGCCAATGAACTTAGAGGTGTGAAAACTTCCGTACATAGCAGAGTAGGTGCAGAGAAACAGTAACTGTCTCCAAGAAAAAAAAAGGTTTCAGTATGCTTTGACATGTTGACTTTTTCATAAGAATCACAATCAGTCAGCAGGATGGCTGCTGCCAAGGTCACACTGATTGGTCGGCTTCCTGCAGTGTCAGCTGTGTGTGGCTCATCAGCGATCGAGCATAGGGTGTTGCATCACTGTGTGGCCTGCTGCAGTGTGTTCATCACTGCCCCCAGCGGGACAGAATCAGACTGAGATTGTGATAACATACAGAAAAAAAGAATCACTCAATCTGTGCAAGTCAGAGCCGGATCAAAGGGAAGCTGCGGTTTCTGCTGACTGAACCCAACAATACACCTCCTGCGGGGAGGAAGAGAAGAAGAATGGGAGGTTGGAGGGAACTGACCTGCCGGCAGCCGTGACAGAGGATCTATTATATGGCTCCACAGAGAGAGGAGGAGAGCAAGGTTGCCATTTGAGCTACACTGCACAGTAATTTAAATTAAATAGCTTCTAAAACTTTGCAGGGACAGGGAAACAGACTGACTGTAATTGGTCACAATGAAGACTGCAAACTCATTAATTAAGCAAATGCATGACTATTAGTGTTATACATCACATTGTGGCAGATGTTGCTCTGATTCAGTGTCTGGGTGCTGACTGTATACATATAAGAATCGCTTTTTCACGTTCTCCCTGTAAGTAATGAGGCGGGCACAGAAATGCTCGACACACTATTATTAACTAAAGTTCAAACTCAGCTTTTATTTCATTTCTCCGACAGACAAAGTGAATAATATTTCCATCAGCCTCAGCCTCAGGTTTTGCTTCATACGTCTTGCAGAGCTGCCAGCATGTCTGCAGGTTCACCCGCCCTCCACCCTCCGCCTACCCACTCTGACTCTCTATGCATATTCACATGGAGTGCCCGCCACATTAAGTGCCATTGAAACCAACTCATGTTAAGTGGGAGTGGGTTGATGCAGGTTTAGTAGCCACAATCCTCACAAGTGCTGTGACTGCTTTGCTTCCCTTTTAATGCAAATATGAGTTCTGCGTGGTTTTAGGGCTGCACAAGAAATCAATAAAAAAAGATGAATCTGGAAATGTCGGAGCTATCTGAACACAGAATCTCTGGAATAATGTTGAGTGAATTTTGCCAGAGAAACAAAACACTTTTTACACCTTTGCAGGAATAATGTTACTTAAGTGTGTCGTAAACACAAACACAGCTCGAGCCCTACATCATAACCCTCATCACAGAGAATGGATCAGCTCAAAAGGAGAACCGCCACTACCAACCAGTGTTTTGTGGCAGTCAAATTGCAGATCAATTGAGGCGTTTAAATGCTGGAAATAGCGTTTAAACTTCCCTCTAATTGCAGGAGCTATGCAGAGGAACCAAACTAAAAAAATAATCTGAGGACAGACAGTAAGGAACTATGTCAAGAAGTAAGCCCTGGTTACACAGCAACAGCAATGCTCCCAGATGTTAAATGACCCCATGAATGAACATGTGAATTTAAGTTTTTAGCAGTTGCTGGAGGCTGCAAAGATTTGGAATTACCAAAGTGTTTCCACCCATTCTCCAGACCAGCCACTCCCAACGTCAAGAGTCCTGCGGCCCACTTAAAAACCAGATAATTTCATGTTAAATCTTCACTTCAATCAAAATACAAGGGAGAGTGTTTTTCTTAAAATATTTATTCAAAAAACATAAACAAGATAGGCTGTTGGCTATAAGTTGGTAATACTACCTAGTCATGTGCAAAGTATTTGGTGGCAACGTGTAACCCATCCGCCACAGGGATGCAAGCGTCAATTCAAGAGCAGTAAATGTAGAGTTATGAGTAATATCACAAAGTATCTGCCTCCTATTTTCAGTTTTAATGAACTTTTTATTTAAATAAATACACATGTATAAATTTGTCACTGTACATACATTTCAAATTAAATATCTGTTAATACTGAGGCCCAGCTGTAGTACCTTCATGGTCCACCAGGGGAATCACTGCTCTAGACACAGGTACAAAACTCAGAAACCAACTTCACATTCTATATTTCTGAAATTAAACTCAACAAATCATCAATTCTAGAGGAATAAAAAGTTCCTGTAAAGACTCACCAAAACGTTTGATCACTTTGTCCCAAATAAGATTAAGATTGTTTTCCTTCAACAGGCTATACTTCTAATTGACACATGCAAAGCAGGGCCCATGTACCCTGCTGGGTTTGGATGGGCATCTAGAAATTACAGGTAGGTAACTTGGATGAGAAACCGCTGACTGGTTCCTGTTGGCATTGCTAATAAGCAGATAATTCTTGTAAAACAAGCATGAAAAGCATCTCTGTGAAGGTTTCTACAGGCTGCAGAACAGAACAGTCAGTGAAGGACTCAACAGCCACACCTTTGTTTCCAATGTGAGGAAACCTGTCCAAATATTTATGACTAATTCAGCTGTAAGTCAGTAAGTGCTGTAAAATATGAAACACCTGCAAGGTTTTAAATAAACGTTTGACATGGTTCACATGTAAATAAAATATTTTCATATTTCAGGTGAAGAATAAAGGTTCTCATTAAATATGGAGCTTGCTTTCATGTTTTTATTCTGCTCATTCAAAGAACAACAAAGGAATATTAAAGCTAAAAACTCACTACTGTAACATACATCTCACTGCAAACATAATACGTGCCCTCTCTCAGCTCCCTGTAGCCAGCGAGAAAAGATGCAAATGAGGGAAAATCAGAGACGGATGTAACAGAATTAACCACTTTTTTGTTACCGACCAAAACACCAAAGCGTGTCAGTAATTTATGTTTTGTTACATCAAATATATTAGTTCAGCCAAACCAGAGAGAGCATGAATCATATCTTACAGCACAGATGTTTCTCCCTCATCTTCGGTTCACATAATGTGAAAAGCCAGCAAATTTCTGTGAACCCAAACCTCACTGAAACTTAGACTAAATTAACAAAAAAAACCTCATAAAGAACACATGGACTCATCTGCATGAGTGAGAGATGGTTATCTGTTTGTGTGTGACTTCTTCACTAGTTACTCTGCTCTTTTCTGATTGGGTGGGTAAGATGGCTCATTTGGGCGGACTGAACCCAACCCCGCTCAGGTTCTAAGCAGGAACATTTTAAAGACAGCAGGATTGCAGTTTTGCCTGTGTGCTGCCTGTCATTCTGTCAAACAGTGTCAAGTTAAATGGATTAACCTTTGCAGAAGTGCAAATATAAAGTGCCGAAGGACCATTTAGTGTTACACTGATGAGATTAGTTCTTGTGAATAGTTCCCGAGTACCCAGTTTTAGTCCCCAGGGCAGCACACTCACACTCAGTACTGGGCTGAGATGAGGAGGGACTAACAAGACAGACGTGTTGATGGAACGTCATTACACAGGCAGGGCTTTTGTTTGTTCTGCTGTATATTTGCACAGAGGCTTGGAAACATTTGAATTGTTTAAAATGCTAACAATAAAAAATGATTTCCTCCAAACTGTTTTCACTAATGAATTCGAGACAGTTCACATGTGTGACCCATGTAAGTCAGACGAACTGGGTATGGAGGCCCAAACTTTTTCACATGTAGTTTACAGCATTGTACACCCAACACAATAGTCACCTCTCATGAGCATAGTTCTGACAGAGGTTCCTGTTTAAAAGGGAGTTTTTCCTTCCCTCTGTCGCCAAGCGCCTTGAGGCGACTGTTGTTGTGATTTGGCGCTATATAAATAAAATTGAATTGAATTGAATTGAATTGAAAGTGCTGCCCACTGTCATGGTCCTGGGTCATGCGACCCAGTGTTTCTGAGTTTTATGTGATTTCATCTGTATTTCAGTTTCTTTTCAGTTACCTAGTTATTCAGCCATGCCTAGTTTGCAGTTTAGTTCATGGTTTATCTGGTTCCCCTTGTGTCATGTCTACGTCTCCATGTTTCCTGTTTTACTTTGAAAGAGTCCAGTGTTCCTTGTTCATTGTATTTAGTTTCACGTCCCCTGTCCTGTCATTAGGTTCATCCGAGTCAGCTGTTTCCTCATGTGTCTCCACTTCTCCTGATCACCTCATGTGTGCATTTAAGTCCTTTGTCTCTTACTGTTCTTTGTCAGATCGTCTGTTATCCTCGCCACAGATTTCATAGTCTTCCCTCGTGTTTCATAGCTTTCCTAGTTACTCTGTGTTCATAGTTCTTTCGCAGAGTGTCATAGTCTTTTAGTTTACACAGTATTCTTAGTCCCCTTAGTTTTCCCAGTTTCAGTGTGTCTCTAGAGTTGTTCTCATGCCATCAGCCACAATAAAGGCTCGCTTTATTTTTTGGAAACTTAGTTCCGTCTCCACCGTGTCTGCTTTCGGGTCTACCTCATCTACACACCGGCACACCCTGCCCTGACAGCATGATCTGACCATGTCAGACCCAGCAGACAGTCCGGACAAGATTAGGGAGGAGCTGCAGCGGATCAGCCGCTTCATGAGGCGCATCTGTGGGTGCACGGACCCCAGAGTGGTGTCCACTGGGTTGGCGGCCATAGACGCCATCTTCCAGAAGGTGCCGCAGCTTCGGCAGTTTCCCTGGTTTTTTGAAGCGTCCGACTCTCTGGCCCCCCTGAAGAAGGAGCTTCGCGTCTGTGCGCTGGCCCAGAGAGTGTTGAACGCCGCCTCAGCACCCACAACTTCGCCCCGTAAACAGGTGTCGTCGCCGCTGCCTCGCGAGCCAGAGGCAGTCAGAGTAGGAACCCTGAGGCTCACCACTGCTCCGCCATCGTCTCATGGCTCGACGGCTTCCCCGTCTTCGCCTCAGATTGGTTCCCAAGCCACACCCTCTTTTGGTGATATAAATGGAGAGTGCGCTTTGGAGCCTGTCATCAGAGACTGTGTTTTTTCTCCTCCAGGCCCCTCTGCTTTCATAGCAATTAAAGACATTTCAGTGGTGGCCAGTCCTGAATTAAAGTGTGAAAAGAATGTGTGTGATGTGACAAGTGATAAGGTTTTGCCTGCTGTTGTGTGCAAAGAACTGAAAACTATAGATGCTGGTCAAAGACTCACTATCAAACTCACAGACAACATGAATTCAGATCATAGAAATCTAAGCGGTAACATTACTCAACCTGAAATCTGTTTTCCTCTGAATATTAAGCAGGATGTTTCTGAACTGTCTAACTCCAGCACTGTCGCCTCCAATCAGGCGATCAGGGCTGAAAGTGGGGAGTCCAATCTAACTGTTAGTGAACTTATGTTATCCCCTCCCAGAGTTAATGCGATGTCTGTCTTCTCTGATTCTGTGAACTCATCACTTGATGAGGTTTCATGTTGGGATAAGAGTGTTACCACCAACTCACAATCCGCAAAGTCATCTCTCTCAAAGGATTCTAGCGCAGCGTTATCTGTACCCAGTACTCCATACAATCTAAATAACACTTATAAGTTACAGCCCACTTCAAGCGTTGTTCCAAGTAAATGTACCACTTACCATTATCATGCTATTAAGTTGTCATTAACCAGTTACATACCTGAGTATTTAATGTTTGCCCAGGAGCCTCACCATAAAGGTCTATGTCATGTTTTTGTGGGCCAGGTTGTAATCCTTGTTTTTCGTGTGGCTGAACCAGCCCCTCTGAACTATAAAGAACTGTCATTGATTGAGTTCGACCAGCCTATGGTGAATTCTTCTGTGTCTGAAGAGACTGGACCGTTTGCCCTTAGGCCGATTAAAACTGACTCAGACTCTGAGAACGTAAAGACTGCTGGCTCAGGATCAGTGATCATTAACACCACTAATTTCATGGCCTCTTGTTTGCAGATTATGGGCACTATGGACTGTTTTTCACCTGCTCTCTCTCTCGGCATGATTATGCCTCCTCAGCCCTTAGCGCAGGCCGCTGCTCAGCCCTTAGTGCAAGCCACGGTTCAGCCACCTGCTCAGTCTCTAGTTTTGCCTCTAGACCAGTCACGTCTGCTTTCACTGGCTCAAGTAGCAGCTCAGCTCCCTGTACCCTTAGCAGCTCAGCTCCCTGTACCCTTAGCAGCTCTGTCACCCATTCAGTCTGCCACTCAGCTGCACATTCAGCCAGGGGTCTCAATACCTTCTGGCTCTGCATTAACTCCTGCTGGGAGCTCGACTGAGCCTATCCAGCACTCCGCGGCTCCCATGCCGTTGCCTGTTTCCGCTGGAGGGTCCGAGGGGCCCATTCAGCACGTCCTCGTCTCCGCTGGGGGGTCCGAGGGGCCTGTTCAGCACGTCCTCGTCTCCGCTGGGGGTTCTTGAGAGCCCGGCCAGCCTTCGTCACCTGCAGCTGCCATGCTGCAGACGAGGTCCTGCCTCGTCTGGTCCTGCGGTTGATACACTGTCATCGGGTCCAGCACAGCCTGCTCGTCCCCTTCTACGTCCAGCTCTTCACCATCGGTGGTGAGCTTCCAAGCCATCGACTCGACATCATCGCTGTCTGGGACGGTCTGCTAGACGCTGTCGCCAGCGACTTCCACGCAGCCGGCCTCCAGACCGGTTCAGTCGCCTGTATCTGCCATCTCACCTTCACTGGCCATGTTCCAGGCCGTCAGCTGGACGATTTCACCATCATGGGTGGCCCCCTGAACTGTTTCGCCGCCGCTGCCTTCCGCACGGTCACCCTCCTGAGCTGCTTCACCGTCATCGCCGCTGGTTCCGTGGTCGGCCGCCTGTTTGTGGATTCTGGAGCCGTCGGCCTCTGGGTCGGCCCCCCGAACTTAGTGATAATGACCTCTTGTGCTGCCGACCCCCGGGCCGTCCTACTGATGTAAGGCATTATGGACTGTTGTGTTGGCGGCCTCCGGGTCGGCCCCCGGAACTTAGTGGTTGTGAACTTGAGAGCTGTCGACCTCCGGGTCCGTCTGGAACTGTGTGCTTTGGACTTCTGGAGTCGGGTTTTTTGTACCTTTTTCGCTTCTGTTTAGGGTTCCGGGTTGGTTTTTTTTGTTTCTCACATGATATCACCACGGTTACAGTGTGATGACAGAGAAGGTCTTGGAGAGGAGGTTTCATGGATCCACACAGATCATTGTGTCGCCATTATTCACTCATTCAAGGCAGAGCCAGGAAGCAGTGGTTTCATGACACAGGGTCCCTGGTTTGAGGCCATGAGGTCACACAAATCACTCTGAGGATGATGTGTATCCAGCATAAAAATATGCAGGGATCTCTGCTGTGGTGGTTTCTGGAAGCCTTAAAAAACTCACAATTGCATTTATTGTGAAAAATTCACTTCCACGTTAGGACACCTTTATTTTGACCCTTAAAGTTTTTGTTTTTCCTCAAATGAATTTTTGTAAGCTGCTCCCTGCCTCTGCTGGTTGACCTTGGCTTTTCTTTCTCTGCTTCTTCTTCTTCTTCCTTTCCTACAGCGATTATCAGTCTAATTACAGTTCATTCATCTTTTCTGCCAGGAGTCAAGGGCGATGCACACATGCACACCAGCACAGAGTTACTCCGCCCATTTCTCCTTGTTACAGGAAAATAATTTCAGGAAATATTCCTTTAATTATGATTCATATCTGGGTCATTCATAACCTTGACCATCCTCAGAGAGCATGTGTAACATTAGCATTAGAGCTGCCTTCTGTGAAAGTTATGCGGACGAGGCCTTCATGCTACATGCTGCTCTTTTCTCACTTCATTTTGTTCATTTCACTCATGTTTTTCAATGAAATTACACTTCATATAAAATCTAGTGAGGGTCTTTCAAGTGTCTGCAAGGCCAAATCATGTAGTTAGACGTGAGAATATGACAGAGGCTGTGTCAGCCTGGATTTGAACCTGCGACCCTGCAGCCAAGTGGACAAATACAACCGAACAGGGTCTGGCCAACAATGCCATTTTGAAGCCAACCAAGTGCTTCTGAAATCACCCGAGAGATGTGTGTCGGCGCGCTCTGCTGCCCCTCGTATCGCCTGCTAAGCCATCCATCAAATTACCGTGGCAACCCAGCATCCATCACCCCATCCATCATTGCAAGCAGACATACAAGAATGAGAGAGCAGAGACAGAGAGAGATCTGACAGAGGGGACAGGAGATAACAAGAGATCAGATGATGTGAGAAGGGAAAGTGAAAGATGGTGGAAAAGGAAGGGATAATTAGAGGGAAGGAAAGAATAAAGAACAAGTATTAAAAGGGAAGAAGAGAGAAAAAGAGGTAAAAAAATAATATGAGAGGAATCAGAGTAAAGAAGAAGAGAGAAGATGGGGAGCGAGTCGGAGAGAATCGGCCGTGAAAGATATGAAATGAAATGGAGTCACAAAGGAAAGCAGAGAATAATTCAGTTTTTCTGAAGCCAAGGTGAACTTGTAAATTGTGTCGTAATTCCCAAAACTATCAGACGCACACACACACACACAAACACAAACAGACGTACGCACACACAGACAAACACACACACACACACACACACACACAGAGCTGCTGACGCAGGGGATGAACGCAAATCCGAAGGTAGCAAGGTGGAGAGAAAGATGATAACAAAAAATTGCTGTTTTTTTTTCTCTCTGTCTGGTTAAAAACTCGAATTCATTCAGGTTTTTTGCAGATGTTGGTTCGCTTTAGAACGGGGACAAAAGGGCGGGAGAAAAAGGAATTGAAAAGGTTAAAAATAGAAGACTAAAAGAAGATGGTGAGAATACAAGAGGCTGAAGGAACAAAAAGAGAAAAAGAGGATAGGAACGAAGGTGCTGTGATGATTGAGGAAAGCCTTTAATTAGATGGCCGATGGTCAGTGTGGCTGACAGTCCACACAGGCAACAAAAGAAAGGCAGTCCAAAAATGACTTCAAGAAAAGAGCAACACTGGTAAAGAAAAAGCTCAGTGGAACAGGAATTCACAAGAACGCAAACCTGGAATAATGTACTTTATTAGGTACATCATGCTAATATCAGGTTGGATCTCCTTTTGCCTTCAGAGCTGCCATAATTCTTCATGGCTCAGACTCAACAAGGTGCTAGAAACATTTCTCTGTTCCACAACATCCGAGTAGACTGAACTCACCGTTTGATGTGCTGTGCATTAAGAGATTATAATGAATTAATGTCTTCCTATCAGCTCAAAGAAGTCTTGCTATTCTCCTCTGACCTCTGGCATTTCCTTGACTCGATATTTTCCCTCTGTGAGCCCTACAGATGATTGTGTGGAAAGCAGATCAGCAGCTTCTGAAATGCTCAGACTAGCCTGCCTTTTTTTAGTTTGTCACAACAAAGACAGACATGGGAATAAAAGTATGACTGCAGAAGACAAGGTAGAAACAAAGATGGTAGAGAGCAGACAATGAAGGGAGATCAACAGGAAAAGGAGGTGGAGAGAAAACAGATGAATCAGTAGAAGAATAGACAACAATGATGGAAGTATTTGCAGAACAGTAACAAAGAAACAGCTCACAAGGAGATATCCAGGAGGGATCCTGATTAGATGATCAGTTAGCTCATTTGAAAAAGATATCCAGACATTTGTTAAAAGCCTGGAGAAAAGTCAGAGCATGATGAAAATCAGTGGCATTCATTATCTGGGAGCCATGAATGCCACTGACACTATGTCATACCAACTGATATGGGAACATTACATTAACATTAAGTCTGGACCGATGATACTGGCTGCAGAAGGAAAACAGAAGTAAGGGAGGCAAAAAGATTGTATTTGTCAAAGAAAACTTTGGCCATTACTTTCTTCCTGTGTAACTTGATGATTTATGTAACACTGTCTGCTCACCTCCTCTTTCTTTTTCATCTTCTCCATTTCATAATTGCTTTGGTTTAATACCCTCATCCCATCAGAATCAATTATCCATGTCCTCTTCAAGCCTCCAAAACATGTTCCTCCATAGTCTTCCTGTCTGTGTTCACATTAATTGTTCAGAAATAAATTCACCTTCATTCAGAGCATCTGAGTTTGTCCAGGACATCTCCTCACATCGTTTACACTCCAGTGAGACGAACAGCCTAAAGAGGCTTTTATTGACTGGACTGTGATGTGATAAACAGGATGCTAAATGTGTGACGGTGAGGCTATTTCAATATTATGTTTGGGGGTATGGAACTGAAATCGGGAGGGGATCTTGGCTTTAATGTTCCAACAAGACATCGCATTGATTTTTCATTTTAACTGTGAGACCCACGTGTTTTCAGACAAATTTTAATTTAGCTGAATAGGTCAATGAATTTATGAACAGGGAGACCTGAAGAGGTGTGTTATACATAGGACCCAGCAGGATAGTGGTGTGTAAACACTGTATATCAAGTGCTTGGCAGGGAGATATTTCTGTTACTTTCAATAATGCAGTAATCTAAGGCCTGGAGACTGGTCAGCAACCTCCAGTCACTAGGGAGAAATGTGTATTACCCGACTGGTTGATGAGTGATTGCTGGAGGTTGCTGGCTATAACTACATGGGTGAAATTAGCCACAAAGAGAGTGCTACTCCAAAACCTTCCTATGATTGCTTGCTAGCAGATTGCTTGCATCAGCTGCAGCTTGCATCGTGTTTGGGTCAAATCTGACTGATTTACAACTTAAAACACTTATAAATATTGT
Organism: Etia nguti; assembly: GCA_015106755.1. Lineage (NCBI taxonomy): Eukaryota > Metazoa > Chordata > Actinopteri > Cichliformes > Cichlidae > Etia > Etia nguti. The sequence goes on along the minus strand of VUQG01041062.1, from coordinate 10,291 downwards.
GTTTTACATCTGATTGCCTCAAGGCCTTATGACATCCTCCACACTATGCACTTGAACATATAAAAGTGATGAGCACCTCTTTCATTGAATTTTGCGTTTTTTAATCAACCTTGTTACATCTGTGGTGTTCCCCATCAAAAGTGACTGCCATAGGAAATGAATACGAATCCACTGGACCCCGCCCCCCCATTCGCCCCTGACCCCCTGAATGGCCCACTGGACGACCTACTGAACAACTCACTGAACTGAATTTGGTGGTGAAAAATGTGTGTTATGCTAATTTAAGAGCTGTTAAAACTGACCGGTCAATTTTGACCGGGAACACTAAAGTAATGGGGGTGGGGGTTCACAAAACTGGAGGGTTAACACTTGCCATTTGCTCTCCGAGCTGTAGTCCAACTTCAACAAGAGCAAAGCAAACTGAAAAGGGAGAACTTTGGCTTTCAACGTAAAAGTTTTGCCTTGCTGTGCAAACAACACATTTCCAAAGGTGCAGCGTTTACTTTGAAGGCCAAAGTTCTCCATTTCCAGTTTGCAGTGTGCTCTTCAGCATTTGCGATGTGTTGTATTTGCAGACAAGTTGGCATCTTCCATGATGCAGCATTGGTGCAGCATGGTGCAGCATGGTGCAGGATTCTTTGCAACCAATGTGATGCTAGCAACTTTCAGAAACTTTCAGAAACCACTTGCTGGGCAAACTTGGTAAATGCACTATTAGTTAATTATATAGCATGTTTTAATAAGTAACAGTATATTAATTAATATTATTTATAGGCTTATACACTGTTAATGGATGTAGCTTGCTAATGAAGCTTGCTAGCCTTAGCTGATATCTTAGGATTCTGCTGTAACTTCCACCTTCAAGATCAAAAACCATAACGCTTACAATGAGACTTCAAAATGTATCAAAGCCACAAGATGATGTCTTTTCTAAACAGTCTCTGTGAGTGTTACTACAGAATTGTTATCGGAAAACATGACAGAAGATAACAGGTCACTGTGCTAAGAGAAAGGAAACAGAGTGACACACTGTATTGCAAATGAATGACACTAAATATAAAACAACAGGAGGATTGTAGGAAGAGAAGGGTTCAAAGTTCACCAGTATAAAAGGCTGAGGAGGAAGAAGTAAAGAACAATGACTTCTGTTGCAGATGGTGTGTATTTGAGTGTTTAAGTCCAGGAACAACACACAGACAAGATTTGTCAGACTGAGACTTCCTCTGCCAAAGCTCCTTCACTCTGATTTTTATTTTCCTCTGTAAATGAGATGTGCACTGAAGCCTCAATGATTGACTGATTGTTTGTTTGTGACTCATTGTAGCCAGGTACTTTAAATTTTGAGCCCACACATCACGACACAAAGCAAAAAGCAAACATAATGGGTAGTATTAGTTGTATTTTCATTGCTCAGGTGACTCACCACTTATTTTGAAATGTTACCAACCACTTGAACAGAAGAAATTACAAATTTTAATGACCAAATTGTTCTGACATTTACTGAACACATTTACAATAAACCGTTAATGGAACCAAAGATTTTTCATAAACAGCTACCACGAAAAACATTATGATGTTTAACCTATTAATATTTTCATGATATTTTCCAGTCTCCTCTTTTTTTTTTTAAGTTACTGTTACACAAATAAGAGTTAGCTCTGCTTTGTGAAATACCTGACTCCCATTGTCAATATTTGACATTTTATAGACCCATCCACTGACACCGACCTTCTCTTTCTGTCATCTTTTTTGGCTCCTGTGAAGAGGAGTCAGACATCCTACAGCTGCTAGAAAGTTTTTCACTTGCTGTTTGGGGTGCAAGGACTGCAATGACTGATGCTGGGTTTTTTTTTCTTGTTGGGTATTTTCAACCAATAAAGGCTTTTCCTCTGAGCTTTTAGAACACACTGATAATAATGAGTTATGATAGTCCACCCTCAAAGAAGAAATGATGTGAACTAGCTTTTCACCATTTCTCTGAGATAGGATGTTTCTAATGCCAGTAGTATTGCACAGAGTCCTAGATATTAATTTAATGTGTGTGTTGAAGAAAATATCCTGTTGAAGAAAACATTCCTTGCAGTTCCTTTAATATCAGCACAATATTTTAGTCTGTATGTGAAAATGTTGAGGTCATCAGGTGTGACCATCATCGAATGTTGCACTGAGGTCTAGCAGGACAAGCATGAATTTGAGTCCACTGGGAGACCCCATAAGAGGGTCATTTGAAGCATTCACTAATGCTGTTTCTGTGCTCCAATAAACCATTCCTATGGTCACATAGCTGATTTGTACAGTGTTTAAAACTGTTGGTAATTCACTCACATTCACCCACATACCATCAAATCCATGAAACATAATTAATGCCCAAATTTATTCTTATCACTGGGTACTGGTTAGTGAATCAGAGTGAGTCTAAATTTGGAATCAGCACACTGTCACGCTGACATTTATCTACACAAGACTTATTTAGACTTATTTACCTTGAGGTAAATGCTGTAGCAAATAAAAAAAGTTGGGAAATTTAGGAACTCAGGAAATTGAAGCAAAAGTTACAGACACTGAAGCCTTAAAAAGGACAACTTTCCAAAGTGTTTCCCTGGAATGAGGCTGGGGGACAAAAGCAGGGGTTGTGCTGCAATAACTGAGGCGGTGATTGTTGTGTCCCCTGTGACACGGGCTGTCGCTCTCAAACAGAAAAAAAGAAAAGGTTTGACATCAGACAAAAAGAAGGAAGCAGGTATAGAACAAAGACCACCTGGCCTGTCAGCCCGAGAAGATAAAGTCACTACAATTACTAGACAAACATTCTTTACCTGGATATTTCCAAGAACTAACAGTATAAGAGATAACATCCATCTGTGTTGTTTAGTCTTTTTTTTACCGGCAAAACCCAGCAGTGAAAGAGCCACCTGTACGAAGATAGGCGTTAACTAAAGTCAGGCTGATTCATTATTACAAAGCATGATTGTTGTTAAAGTCAAAGTCAAGGGCTCAAAACTTTAAAGTGACTGCAATAAATCTGAAGTATTAGGTTGAATGATTTGAGTGTTTTTATGATTACAGAAAGTCTTCAAGCATTTAAAAGAACATCTTTGACATTTTCTTCAAACTACAAGGCTGAGAGGTCTATGAAGAGTTTTCACTCTGAGAAAAAAATTCCACAATATGTTGATGATGTTACATTTCAAATTGATTAGTTAGGGAACTCTAAACAGTACATTCAACTCAAGTAAGGATGCGCAAGGATGACACGCAAATTCGTGAAGCGTTCCTCATTTTTTGGGGCAGGGATAGCTCAGTAGGTAAAGTGTTGGCCCCGTGATTGGAAGGTCAGGGGTTTGATTCCCCTGAACGGCTACCCTGAGGTACTCCTGAGCAAGGTACCGTCCCTACACGCTGCTCCCCGGGCGCCCGATGGCAGCCCACTGCTTCACTGAGTGAATGGGTTAAATGCAGAGAGGAATTTCCCCACGGGGATCAATAAAGTATACATTATTAAAGTAAGTCAAATAATTTAAGTTTTGAAGTCACAGCTAATTGGTTCATTGGTTTCCACTAATGGATACAACACAATTTAAAAAAAAAATCTCAGATTTTCATATGTCTGATGCAGACAGATGCAGCTCTAGTCAGATCTCCCAGTGGTATGTGGTCCTGTTTAAGGCAGTGATAAAGTTCGCTGTTTCCATCTTGGTGACCAGCTGGCTACCAACGAGCATCACCTGGGTAATCCTCCTTTATGACCCATCCATCCACCATCCATCCAGGTGGGCTGGAGGCTATCACAGGGCAGGAGACGGGTACACCCTGGACAGATCACCACAGGGCTAACACAGAGATACAGATAACCAGTCGCACCTGCAGGCAATATAGAATAACTAATTAACATAACCCCCATGCAAATCTTTGGACTGTAGAAGGAAACCAGAGTTCCCAGAGAGAACCCACGCAGACACAGCCTGTAACCTAACTCATTTGAATCTAGAACCTTCTTGCTGTGAGGTGACAGTGCTAACCACGTACCACTATGTCAGCCATCTGACTCTTCAAATCAAGCAAAATTTACTAAATGGACGTAATGTTTTAAATGGTGTGACCAGAGCAAAGTGTTTCCATAGGTTTCTGCAGAACCAGCGGTATTTTTGCATTTAGAGTTGTCGCCCCCTGTCGCCATTAAAAAGAATGCAGATTTAAGGCACATTTAAGGCTTTACTTTTCAGAACTGGAAGCTACGTCCATCTTTATGCTGTCTGTGACTCAGGGGCTACTATCACAGTGGCTATGAATAGACTGAAAGCAGCTTCTCCTTTTTTCTCTAATAAGTTTTGTTTTTACCCTCAGTAGATAAAAGCTATTGCCTTTATCTTGAGATATTAGAGCTGTATCAATGTTTTCATCTTAATAATATCTGGAAAGAAAGCAGCCATGGGATTTCTTTCCATTCGTTCACTAAAGAACTCCAATCCATTTTAATATTGAGTGAAATTTTCAGCACACTACCGTCATAATAATGAACCCCTTGAACTAAATTTCTTGAAAGCTGATGCAGACAGTCTGTGCTCCCATGTGGTTTAACCATTTTGTCTGAAAATGTAGCTGAAATGTCAAGCCTCAGGAAAAGTATTTAATCAACTAGATTATAATATTGATAAAAGTTTCATATTAATAAATCTAAATATTTTGCACAAATTATTTATCCCTTTTATTTTAAAGAAATGTAATAGTACATTGACAGAGTTTACTCATTAAGTGTCAGGACTGTTAAAATGATAGATGTGCTCTTTCTTTAGGTATATTTTTTTCTTATTAATGACTAGTCATTTTGTGTAAAAGAAAAAATGTAAAAAGCAAGCTTGGATGTGTCACTCCTCCCACGCACTCCTTTGCCCCACTTTGTCTGATGTTTAGATTTGTGTAGGAGGCCGGGACAGTGTTTCATTATCCGTGAACAACAGTTAAATCACCGGTTTGTTGTTCCCTTGTATCGTGGGATGAGCAGGTGTGAACACGAGGTTTCTGTTTCCATCTGTGGCTGCAGGTTGTCTGGTGTCTGTGACCATTAAAGCATTTAACATTCAAAGCCTTTCTCGTCTTCCTCTGCTCTTCTTTGTGCGTTCTTGTGAATATGGAGCAGCTGTTATCTGAACGAGTTGCTGAAGATAATTGGTGGACAAGTGGAGTTTGATTGGAGAGGGATGCTGCATTTAAATGTGTTTTTCCATTAAAGAAACAATCTCATGTGAAAAGTGCATCTGTCTGTTGGCCAGCTAACAATGCCATCTTTTAGCTAAATGCAGCTTTTTGAAGTGAGGCTTGTGTTTACAAAGCAGATTGTGTATGTGACTTTTCAGCTCTGGATTTGAGTTACTATCCCATCAGAATAAATGAACACACATGGTCATGTTTGTGCCACTTCAGGGGAAACTACATTGACTCTAAACTTTATGTACCTTTAAAAAAATCAAATCTTATTCAGATTTTTCCTCATTTATCTTCCCAAATGCCACATTTGCATGGATTACCTGCTTAGAATTTATTTGTATCTGAACTTAATCACTCATTTAATGATTTATTAATGCAATAAATGATTTATTCATGCTGTAATTCAGTGGTAGGTGTTCTAATATCATTTCCATAATGTTACCTTGAAATTCAATGATTTATATTATGGAAACTTGCCTTTTATCCCCCAAAGGAAGATGAGTCCTCACAGTAGCTAAACTTACACAATATGTTGTGTTCTAAATCTGATTAGACATAAAATAAAAAAATTAAAAGAAAAAAAAAGCTTTCGAACCCTCAATTCATAAATTTGTTGTAGCTGCTTTTGCAGCACTTGTGGTCTCTTGGGAGGTTTGCCATATCTGAATTTGTTTAGTTTATCACCTTCTCCCTCACAGATCCTCTCAAAATTCATCAGAATATATGGAAAGCATCTACCATTAGATGTTCTATGGACTCTAGTGCTGAACTTATTCTGGGCCACTCAAGAAAAGCCACAATCTTGTTCTTAAACACTGTCTTGGGTAATTGTTCAATCTCTTAGGCTACATTAATCAGCAGTCAATGCTGCCGAGAGCCACCATAGTAGCAGTAAAGTGGTACTCAAGGTGTACCAAGAAAATATCCTCCACACCATTACACCACCAGCAGCCACTGAACTGTTAAACAAGTAAAGATGAATCCATGCTTTCATGCTGCTTATGCCAAATTCTGATTCTACCATCTGAAAGTTGCAGCAGAAACTGAGAGTCATCAGAATAGGCAATGTTTCCCAATCTCCACAGCAGAGGCAACCACTGTGGTCTTCTGCTGCTGTAGACCATCGGATTTAAGGTTTGACCTGCTGTGTGTTCAGAGATGCTCTTCTGCATATCTTGGATGTAACAAGTGGTTATTTGAGTAACTGTATCCTTCCTATCAGCTGAAAGCAGTTTGGCCATTCTTCTCTGACATCAACTAGATTTTTTCCCCCTGATAACTCTCTCTCAGTAGATATTTTCTCTCCTATCAGACCATTCACTTCTGTAAAACCTAGAGATGGCTGGGGGGGATCCCAGCAGCAGATCAACATTTCTGAAATACTGAGACATTCATACCACGTTCAGTCATGTAAATCACCTTTCACCTCCCTTCTGATGTACACTTTGAACTTCAGCGGGTTTTCTTAACCATATCTACATGTCTAAAAGCATTGAAATGCAACCATGTGATTGAGCAGTTGAATAGGTTTGTTTAACACAGCAATCACTGAGTGTATATCACCCTCCTCTACAGTTCACCTGATATCGTCGTTGGAGTTCAAGTCTTTCCTTCAGCACAGAGAGTCTTTAGTTTGACAAGCACTGGGCTTGTTTACCTTTTACTCAAAGTGGCTTCTGTGTAGCTGCTCTTCTATAAAGGGCTGATTGATGGAGTGCTACTAAGATGGTTCTCCAGTTTCATCCAAGGACTTCTGGAGTTTGTTTTGATTGACTCCTGGGTCCTTGATCACCTCTCTTACCAATGAGTTTTCCCCATTACTCAGTTTTGCAGCATGGTAACCTATAGAAAGAATCAAGATGGTTATTTCTGCTGGAAAGCTTTACAAATGCTTTTATACCTCTGCACTCATCTTTACACTAGCAGGTTTTTGACCTTCTAAACTCTGCCAGTTTATTTTGAATTAGTTTAGTTTGTCACAGTTAGAAGGAGGAGTCACGACAAAGAGGTTGTTTTTCTTTTTCTAAAGGGACACTTCAGCTTTTTTTGTTCATTTAGTTTGCAAGAAATAAAAAAATACAAGTTTTTGGTTTGTTAAAATTGCTTAACGAGTCTCGCTCAATGATGGAAATGTCAGCTATTTGAGTTAAATAAAATTCACATTATAATTTGAACAGTGGTGCTAGCATGTCCCCACAACTTGAGTAATACAAGCTAAAACACATGGATTAAGTCAGAATCCAAGGACAGAAAAACATAAAGACAGAAAATGACCAACCCTGAAATTTTATTCTATAATGATTCTTCTTGTTTTAAATCTCTATTCAGAAACCGTCTGACTCATTGTCATTTGCATATTTCACCTTAAACCAAACTACATCTTACACTCATTTGTATTTCACCCTTAACTTGAACCAGTCACATTTTCATTTCCCTTTAGCAAACCAATCAGTTCCACTGTCTGAGCCTCAGTCATGTGTATAATGAGCTGTCAGCCAATCACATTAAGCCCAGGGGCAGACACCGCCTCGTGATTGGATACTTGCTGTAAATGGTGGTTTTCACTATGTTTAATGTTTGACTTCTTGGTTCTTTAAGTGTTTTAATTTCATTTTTTCATCATATTTCAATATCAAAGTTTTGGAGAACTTTTAAATGGAAGTTAAAAATAGTCCCATATAACATAATATGTGTGTGTACCAAATTAGGCAGGTGGTGAGAGAGCTCAGAAATTTCACCTTGCTATGAGATTTTAAATTAATATTGTATTGGCAAGACCTGTGTTTTATTTTTTTAAAAGTGGTATAGTACATTAATTTTGTTTGTTTGTTTGTTTAGGGGTAGATTATCTGGCAAAACAGTACATACATCCATAATTTTTTGGACAAAGACACGTTTATTGTAGTTTGCCTCTGAACACCACCACAGTGGATTTTAAATTAAACAATCAAAATTATCAAGACGATAAGTGATGTGATGAAAAGTTATGGATTTCCAGCCACTTTTATATACAATTCATCATTTTCAGAGTCTTAAAATTAGTTAGACAAAGTAGCATAATGGAATATCATAACTGTTTTAAAACTTGGATTAACATCCTTCTCATGGATTGGAATATAATGATGTTTTTCCTACCTTGAGTTGCTCTGCCAGGCCTTTCCTTCAGTCACGTTCAGTTTTTGGATTTCTCTGCCTTCAGTTTTACATTTAATAACTGAAAAGCTACTCTGCTGGGTTGAGATTAGGTCACTGAAATTTCTTTACCTGGAGAAACTCTTGGTTTGCTTTCGAAGTATGCTTTGTGTCATTGTCCATTTTCATTGTAAAGAAAACACTGACCCGGTTCCACTGGTAGCCATATGCCATAGCACTGCCTCCACCATGTTTGACAGATGATGCTGTATGCTCAGATCACTTTCTCTCCTTCTTCATACTTTTCTATCCTCATTATTGAGATACAAATTCATCTTAGTCTTATCTGTGCACACATTTTTTTCCAGAACTGTTCCGAGTCTTTTAGATGTATTTTAATGGAAATAGTTTTGTTACCGTGCACTTCAGTTGTCTTCTGTGGTCTTTCAGGCTTTTCAGTTCTGTTGAGCTGGTCAGTGCATTTCTTCATAACAGACATTAGGCAACTAAAACTTTCCAATTTGAGGTTAAAGTAGCACATATGACCACCTTTTAATGATATATTTCAGTGCAATTTTAACAGAAATTATCAATCGTATTGCAATGTTCACTTTTATACTAAAAATCTTCAGCCAGATTTGCTAGATTTGAATTACAAACAGAAGCCCAGTCAGAACCCATATTCCTCAAACTCCTCTAAGAGTCCCAGTAAGCTTATCAGTAAGGTAGACAAGATAAAGACTGGAAACTAAAAGTTAGATGAACACAGTAGGTTCTCGATAAGTTTTTCACCGAAAACAACAATAGAAGCTGACAGCTTCATGATTAGTTAAATACTAAATACAAGGCAGAGCTGACCATTGATGGGAATTTAACTTGGAAATGTAAACTGGTGAACCAGTAAAATCTGTGATGTAATGATAGTGCTTATGTAAAAGTCAAATGCCCACCAGAGTTATTGCAATACATCCACTGGAGATCTTGAAATGCACACATTACAGAATGACAGTCAATCAATGCTGTTGGTGTGGCTGGAAAAAAAAAATACGGTGTGTCCTTGGTTTACTGATCTGTTTTTTACAGCCTCATCTATGCCCTCATGCAGTGGGATTTGACTGAGAGAAAACTTCTTTGGAGCTTCCTCTGTGTGTGTCTGGGCTCAGCCACAGAAACACGGTGAAGAACTTATTGTACAGGAGGAGCTCAGAGTTGAACCGCTATGCCACAGAAGCAAGTTGAGGCAGTTTGGGCATCCCATTATTTCTGGGTGAGGTGTTTTCAGGCAGAGCTAAGACAAAATGAGGAAATCATGTCGTCTCCCCCCACCTCAAGAAGAGAAGAGGAGAAAGATGAGGAAGATGGTAGAAAAGAGGGAAGTATAGGCATCTCTGCTTAGACTGGTGCTCCCATAACTTGGACCTGGTGATAGAAAATGGATGGACTGATGAATCGATGTCATCAGGGAAATTTTGGGCCAATACTGATGCAGAAGTTTAGGATACCATTCATGGGACCCATTTGTTGAGAACCAAAGAAGTCTTTACGACTGATCAATAAACATTTAGCCAGCTAAATATTAAAGTCTTATCTTCACTGTCTACTATCAGTTATATTATTTGCTGTCAACAAGGCCATCGTTTGGCCCAAATACTGGTAAAATGATAGAAAATGGGGTATGAGTTCAAACAAGTACACCCAGCGGTAAAATGGTCAAAACTACTGTTGTGTTGTTCCTGAAGCACCACTCCTCAGCCATCTGAGGTAGAGCGAGTCCTCTCCACGTCTCAGAGAACAAACAGATTGAAGAAATGATAATTAGAACAAATTAGGAACATCTGTGCTCAAACATACACACATGCCGACTGTCCTTGTCCAGCCATTAGTGTGCATGTGTTTATAGTTTTTCATCTGCAGCAGCTGTTTTTCTGTCTTGAGGCAACTAAAATCTCTCTGT
>VUQG01041060.1:2500-26644 GCA_015106755.1 Etia nguti | reverse complement strand
GGCCTCGCCAACTCCCCGCTGCTGGCCGCGAAGGATTACCGCTCACTCGCAGAAGAAGCAGATGACGTTCTCCTGGCTACCAGGAGCTTCGGCATCCAGGCAATAATTCCCGACTCACCGACGGCATCTCCCGCGCCCCCACCGATTTTCCCGAAGGCCTCCAACTCATCGATGGTGGCTGGGATCGCAGCACGGCGGCACCGTGGAAAAGGGCTGTGTTTTTACCATCAGCGTGACAGCGCCGTGCTGCCTTTGCAGTTTTAAGGCCCAGGGAAACGAGCCCACCAGCGCTCTGTAGCGGCCGCGACCGCTGGTGATAAGGAAAGGCTGCTCTTCATAGAGGACTCACGCTGGGGGAGACGTTTACTGGTCGACTCCGGCTCCCAGAAGAGCCTCGGGAACTCTCCTGTCGTCTCTGCATACCTCCACAATGGTATATTATTTAATCTTAAAAAAAATTGAAGATTTCCCGCGTACCCCCAGAGAGAGCCCAAGTACCACTAGTGGTACGCATACCACAGTTTGAGAACCACTGATGTAACCAATGGCTAAGTGGCTATGGGTAATTGCTAACGATTAAACAGCTCACATTAACATGTGCAGGCCAGGTCGGGCAGTGGTCTAACTTGGTTACATTACACTGCATCACTGTAAGGTAAGTAAATGCATGAGTTTTTTATTTCATTAGACTGTAAAATGTCAAAGCAAATCATATTTATTTAAAAGAAACATGGCACAAGCACACTTGTCAATCATTAGGAAATTTGGCAGGTTAAATATAATACATATTTACGAAAAAGAATCTGGATAGTAAGAAGTGGGCACACTAAAGATCACAGTTACCATATTTTAATGTTTAGATTGTCATCTTTAGCTTTCAGGACTGCTTGATGATCGGTATCTGGGCATGGAGTCAACCGGGCACTTTACAACAAGAGCTGTGGTCAAAGTTTCCTTTCAGTTTCCTTTCAGTTTCCACACAAGAGTATAAAAAAACTCATTTCTTTTTTCTCCATGCCATACTGTATGTGCTCTGGGAGATTTGGATCAGGGTTTTGAAAGAGCCACTGTAAAATGTTGATTTTGTCCTGGACAAAGCTGATATGCTTTGCAATATCAATTTCACTGTTTGGCTGATTTCTTTAAGCTTGCATCCAAAATACATCTGTACACTTCACCTGCACAATTTTTAGAAAAAACAGTCCCACGCTTTCATTTACTGCAGCCTGTCTGAATTCATCTGTCAGCGTTCGGCACAAGATTTTTATAATCATTAATAGATTTGCTGAATTTGAACTTTTTGTGTAATCCCAGCTGTCTTATTCTTCAAGCTTTTGACTGGTTTCAGCTGTATCAATCACAATCTTTACCCATACTTGTTGATTAGATCAACAATAGTCAGACTTGCATCTGCTTGTTGAGCTCCAAATTGATTATTTATCCCGCTTCTTGCCTGCTGTCTTAAATTTACTTAAAAATATGCAGTGAAGTTTGAAGCTGGTCAGCTTTTGCAGCCTATGTTCCAAATAATCCCAAGTGCCCTTCATCCTTGCCTTAAGCTAACAGTTGTGCTTTATGACGTTATGGAGACAAGCTTCACAGTCAGAACTTGTTCAAATACTTTTTTGGATGTATTTTGGTCAAAATTACATCTTTAGAGTTGTGTTAAATATGTTTTTCTATGGACATAATAACACCTTATTTTAAATATTTTAATAACGTTATGGACCTAAGGGAATAGTTTAACTGTCCACTTACATATTAGGGGCACGGTAGGTCTGTAATAAAAATTTAGATGAATCAGTTATGGTAATATCATCCAAAATATGCATTAGGTAACTTATTAAATGTCATTAATCTGAAGTGTTACTGAATGACATTAATTAAGAGAGAGAGCAAAGCTAATTGTGAGAATACTATCTTATGTGGATGTTTCAGTGCACTGTGGAAAATGCATTTATTTATCTTGCAAAAGCAGAGCGAATACACAGCATGGTAAGTAACTTGGTTTTCTCTAAGCTAGGTCTTCTTAGCAATAGCCCGAGGTTATTGCAGTATTTCTAAAGATCATGCAAATGACCCTTCCAACTTCAGCTTCTCTCTGTTCATCCTTGCTGTCCTCTCATACTTTTTATCAGCCACACACACATACCCAAACACACAAACTCACACTCATTTGTGCATATTCAGTCTTTGCACATATATCACACACACAGACACAGATTTTCTGGTGATCATTTTTTTCTTACATTAGTTTATTTTTAGATATTTAGTTATATTTTAAAATACTGTTGTAGAGATGCATGAAGCATCACATGCAAATTAAATGTTCAGATTAACACTGTTTTTCTGTTTGTTTCTTTGTTTTATGTTTCAAGTGCAAATCTACATTTAAATCATATTTTTACATGACAATCGAAGATTTTTTTGGTTAGCTGGAAAGCGCTTCTGTATTAGCCTTAAGGGACACTGAAATGTCAGGGGTAAAAAGGTTCAAAAGGTTCACTGGTTTCTTTAAATTAACCACCAAAATACATGAGTTCTTGAAACTGATATGCTTTAAAGTATAGGTCAGCATTTATTGGATGTAGACTCACAGTGTACAGTCACAAATACGTCATATATAATTTTAACAGCAATAGCTACAGGGATGCCTCTGGAAGGTTATTCAGCAGCTTCAAAGCATGTTAAGTGTACAGTTATAGCAAAATCTCCCACTGCACGCACTGCAGGCATTGGTATCGCAGTGTATCAGAAGAGTGAGAGTGAAGTGGCACACTCGTGCAGTGAATATATTAAGTATAAAAGCTTTAAACATATATTTTTTTTTACTACTAAATGTTGGATGTGTTTTTTCCTGCTTGGCTGTTTGAATGTTGCGTAAGATACCCCTCGTGGAGGAGTATGATTTCTTTACACAGAAGTTATAACTGATGAAACCAATTGCAAGGACAAGGCTACACTATTTATACATTTCTGGAAACCAAAAGATTTCAGATGAATCCTTATACAAAAAAATATAAATTTTTATTTCTAAATGTAATTATAAACAATTATGCACGTCTCCACATAGATTGCAGAGACAGACCAATTTTGCCAGATCCCACTGCATTATTTCGTTTACTGAAAGCTGCTGTCAAGTGGCATGTGTACAACCAAATGGAGCGCGTTTCACTGTTTTGTGTTTACTGTGTGGTTTACATTGCATTATGTATACAAATGTCTGCAAGTTCATTCATATATATATATATATATATATATGCAGAGAGAAAGAAAGCGAAAGCATAGACCACAGAGTAGAAACAGAGGACAGCTGAACAGATGTTATCTGACAGCTGCAGTATGCCCAGCTTGGTGTATGGGCAGAAGATATGACAGGGATTTTGCATATACTGTGTGAGCTAAAACTTCAGTACCTGTCATGACTATAACCTTATGGTCGGATAAAGAAAAGTCTGGGATGGGATGTAGGATGATTAGTCATGTCTATGTTTGTTGACACAATGCAGTCACATCAACAAGCGTGAATGGGCTTAAACAACTGAAACTGACCAGGTTTTAAAGCTTTTCATGTAAAAACATAACCCATCTGACTAAAATCAGTTCAAAATCAGATGATTAAACATTGAATGTGCAAACATCAATTAAACTGCTTTTCATCTAAAGCGAGATTTTAGTCTGTCTCGCCTGTAGAACTCATTCACCGTTAGCCTATCCTTCCTTTTAGTTGCCATCTTTGCTTTTATGGGCTTATTTGGTGTAATTTAGAGCTTACCATCTATTACATTTAGCACTTAATATGAGTGCTTTTTCTCCTTCCTGGTTATAAATAGGACAGCCAGGCGGATCCCCCTGAATCGGTTTTGACCAGCAGCAGCAAGGTCAAGAACAAAAGGGACCCAAAGCTACTAGATGCAGAAAATTAAATTAGTTAGCCCTACTGGAATATAGCTGTTGAGCGAAGTGTGTGCATGTTTGTGTTTTTGATTCTGTTCACTTAAAACATGTGTGCGTTTAGTCTTTTGAGTGAGTGACCATGAATGTGTTGGAATAGTTGTGGGTTTAGTGGGTAGGTGGATGATGACAGATCAAAGGTCTACAATGTGATATGCTGTAAGCAAGCAGGTGGGCACCTCTTGGGTAGGCTTAGCTAATAATACTAGATAAAAGCACAGTGAATTGAGTTAATGTAAACATAGAAACACAAACCCATGCTAGAATCTGATGGCGTAATACAATATGCAAAATAAAATATACATAGAGTAAAGATGCAAATGGTGCAAATACATGGCATGTATTAAAGGATCCTCCATATGTTTATCAGATGAATAATATAATGATCCAAAACTATGCTAATTTAAATCTGGCCTATCGATGGCAGCCCTGCTCTTATATTCCTACTTGCATGCCTGGATTTGTGCTTTCTGTGTCAAACTGAAAAAAGAATTAAAGTTAAAGACCATTGCTTATTGTGAGATGTGGATTTCTAGCTACAGACTGAATGTAAAATATTGGTGGAAATCACAGTGAGTGACCCGCACTTTGTTCCCCATGTTCAGACTGTAAACTCAGAGATGTAGTGTAGCATACTAAGAGGTCTTAGGGGGAATATTTGGTGGAAACAACCTAAACTGTGGTGTGGGACATTGTATTTATCATTAGCTATTGTCTGCTGGCACAAAGCTCATTTTCTTCTGCCCACACCAGAAAAATCTCCTCTCACCACTGGCTCTGCTAGTCAGATTTGGCACCCTGCAACTTCTTCCTTTTTTATAAAATGAAATTGAAATTCAAGATGAAAGGTAGCCATCACCATGACTCAAAACAGCAGAACTTCTGTCTAAGAAAACGTTACATTTAAATAATGTATTTCTTTTTCTTTTAAAGTTATGCTGTTTTTGTTCTTGGCTGTTTAATGAAACTTTATGACAGCATTTTACATCATTCAAAAGATGTTAGGGGGAAAATCTGGGATTCTTTCACAGGTCAAAAAATATTTCCTCATAATTTATTAAAGTAAATTTGATTTTAATAAATGATATTTTATTAAAATATAATAAATCCAGTAAATATTAATGGGTCAGTGATGACTATAGTCAAAGTTGGAAAAAATAAGACTCCTCACCCACCACTGGTCCACATCAGGCTGTCCCTCATATCGCATATAGCACATCTGCTGTATACCAACAACCTGAAGTGTTTGCTTGTAAATGTAACATTTATCTTTTCAGCTAAATTGATGTGCTTATTTCCCACAATTAGCAAAACTTCATTAACTAATAGTCGTCATTTTCATGACTATTTACATTGTAGATTTTCACTGAAGGCATCAAAACTATGAATAAACACATATGGAATTATGTAGTAAACAAAAAAGTGTGAATAACTCAAAACATGTTTTATATTTTAGATTCTTCAAAATACCCACCCTTTGCTTTGATTACGGCTTTGCACACTTTTTGGCATTCTCTCGAAGACCTTCATGAGGTCATCACCTGAAATGGTTTTCCAACAGTCTTGAAGGATTTCCCAGAGATTCTGAGCACTTGTTGGCTGTTTTGTCTTCACTCTGCGGTCCATCTCATCCCAAACCATCTGGATTGGGTTTAGGTCAGGTGACTGTGGAGGCCAGGCCATCTGGCGCAGCACTACATCACTCTCCTTCTTGGTCAAATAGCCCTCACACAGCCTGGAGGTGTGTTTGAGGTCATTGTCCTGTTGAAAGATACATGATGGTCCAACTAAATGCAAACCGGATGGGACGGCATGTCACTGCAGTGTTTGCCATGCTGGTTCAGTGTGCCTTCAATTTTGAACAAATCGTCAACAGCGTCACCAGCAAAGCACCCCCACACCATCACACCACCTCCTCCATGCCTCACAGTGGGAACCATGCATGTAGAGACCATCCACTCACCTTTTCTGTGTCGCACAAAGACACGGCGGGTGGAACCAAAGAGCTCAAAGTTGGACACGTCAGACCAAAGGACAGACTTTCACTGGTCTAATGTTCATTCCTTGTGTTTCCTGGCCCAAACAAATCTTTTCTGCTTGTTGCTTCTCCTTAGTATTGGTTTCTTAGGAGCTATTTGACCATAAAGGCCTGATTAAAGCAGTCTTCTTTGAACAGTTGATGTAGAGATGTGTCTGCTACTGGAACTCTGTGTGGCATTTATCTGAGCTCTAATCTGATGTGCTGTTAACTTGCGATTTCTGAGGCTGGTGACTCGGATGAATTTATCCTCAGCAGCAGAGGTGACTCTTGGTCTTCCTTTCCTGGGGCGGTCCTCATGTGAGCCAGCTTCGTTGTAGCACTTGATGGTTTTTGCGACTTGGGGACACACTGAAAGTTTTAGCAATTTTCCAGACTGACTGACCTTTAGTTCTTAAAGTAATAATGGACTGTCTTTTCTCTTTACTTAGCTGATTGGTTCTTGCCATAATATGAATTCTAACAGTTGTCAAATAGGGCTGTCAGCTGTGTACCAACCTGATGGTCTCAACCCCATTAAGAAGGGAAGAAATTCCACAAATGAACCCTGACAAGGCACACCTGTGAAGTGAAACCATTTCAGGTGACTACATCATGAAGCTCATTGAGAAAAGGCGAAAAGTTTGCAGCGCTGTTAACAAAGCAAAGGGTGGCTACTATAAGGAATCTAAAATATGAAACATATTGTTATTTATCAAATTTTTCTTTACTTCATAATTCTATATATCTTGCTTCATATATTTGATGTCATCAGTATGTCTCTACAATGTGGAAAGTAGTAAAAATAAAGAAAAAACATTGAATGAGAAGGTGCGACTAAACTTTTGACTGGTAGTGTATACTGGAAATTTCATACAAATGGGTAAACTTGGAAAGTAAAGTGCTACAAATTGGTGAAAAAAGTAGAATTTAGGCATAGACCTGTATAATATTGTGATTGCTCCACAAAGCAGAATGGCATTTTCCCCTCTGTGTCCTTTCTGCTCTACAGCATTTGTTACAGATTTTTATATGATTGGACAACAGCTGTGCTGGGTTATTGTGTATCATCCATCTTTCTAAATCTTGTGGTAACAGGACTAACTTTTTTAATGTCACTCTTCGGCCTACATCGAATCACCGTGTAGTTATATATAGAAAGCGAAATCCCAGTAACGACACCAGAATGCTGGCTTCTTTTACACAGTAATTCATAGATCACATTTATTGCTGAAACCAAATAAAAACAATACAATAACCCCTCTTCTGGGTTTCTGTCCCCACAGATCTCCACCATGTTCTGCTGTAGTTACATTGAATCAGTATCACCCTCCATTTTCAGTGAAATTTAACTGGCTTTTTGTCATTGCATGAGCTTTGTGTTCTCCTGCGAGCTGTTGTGGATTATGTAAAAGATGAGACATTAAGGCTTTGCTCTGGTCAAACTTAATCAGGATCCATGCTGATATTAACTCTGTATATCCAAGGAGAACTTTTCAGTGATTAAATCTATTCACCAATTGTTCCGGTTTATGCAACAGGTACCATACTAATGATGATAATCTGGCAAAATGGATTAAAAAAAATAGTTTTTGTGAGAAAGACCAATACTGAAGTGTACGTTATATTCCCTCATTAAATAAATGGAAATACACTATTTAAATGAACGGTGGCAGTTCCTCCTACTAAACTTGCTTTTATATTGTTGAAGCCAATACTTGATGTCAACAGGCTCTTAATGATATCATCTGGCTTTGGTCCCTGAGGGTAGATGATTTATATTCATCTCTTCCTCTAAATAATACTCATTCCTTGAATTATAATGGGCCTATTGATTTCTCCTTATTTTACCCCCGCACAGTGATACTCATTTACCCTATTATATATTGCTCATGTGACAAAGGAAAAAAAATACATAGAATGTCAGTTTAATTGCAAGTTCTTTTTACTTATGACTACAATACTCTACCTGTAACACTCCAGTGAAGCAGAACAGAAAAGGACTTCTGATTCGTAATGTACTGTGTGTCAAGTTTAATCAGTGCATTAAAATGTCTGGATGAACAGTGTAATAATGGTGAATCAAACCCACATGTGGAAGGCAAAGTGCCTTCAGATGTCTTATTTATCCCAAAATACCATTAAAGCTGTTGACTTTTAGGGGTTCTGTGTGATCCTGCTGTCTCGACAGTATTGATCAGACTTGTGTCACTGGGCTGTTTTTATTAGATAGCTTTGATTTTTCTATTACACACATCATGTTAATATTGCCAAATCAATGAACATGAATATGGTGATGCAGAGTACATGAGCACAAGAAGACATTAAAAGCAGAATAGAGAGAAAGATGTGCATGTGTGCCCCCCACCTTATATTTTAGGGTAGTTTTTCCCTTGGTGGGTATTAGCAAAAATAATTCACTGAGTTCTAGGTCACCTGGGAGGGATTGAAAGGGAAGTTTAATGTCAAACACCCCCCAAAAAAGAAAAAAAAAGCCCTCTTTGGATCTTACCACAGTGCCGTGGCACACATCACATACACCAGCATTTGATATATATGCACTACTGTGAATTTTTATTGGGGGACATTAAAAAACCAGAATCGCAGTTCATCTTGGAAGCCAGAGCGAGCATGGAAATGCTCAATGAAGTGTTTAAACACATGTTCTGGGCTGAGCAAGGCAGAGCCAACTGCGTGGGGTATAATCACAAACAGTCAAGTCTTAAAAGAGCCTTAATCCTGAAAGGATTACAGAAAAATAATCAGTTTATGTGCACCATTACTAAATCCTTAAAAAAGAAATAATGTCACATCATGTGCTTTTTCCCCCTGCTTTATTTTGGGCCTAAAAGTTAAGGATAAGGATTTTAATCTCTTCCTCTTGATAATGGCATTTTCAGCTCATTTATTTCTATCTATTGTAGCTACTTACAGCAATGTACCCTTCAGTCTTCGAATAATGCCCATTATCCATACAACATTTCCAATAAAAAAACAAGTGGAGAATCTCCTAATGAAAACTGATGACTCAACTAAACTGAATAGGCCAGAGACAACCAAAGACACAAAAAAGGCTCGCAACGGAGACAGAGGAAGAATAAAAAGTGAGTAATACATTCACAAATTGTGTTCATGCTTAGCATTCTACGTGCAGTGAAATTAATTGTTCAGTCATCCATTTTCTACACCCACTTATTGAGGTTCACAAGTGGCATGGAGTGGTTCCACCATGCACTGGGCTAAAGGCTGGGGAATACAGTAATAACAGATTTCCAGTCCAGCACATGGAAGAAATCCAGGTAGAGAATGGATAACATGCAAACTGCACAGAGAGATTTGGAGACTGTGAGACAGACATAAAGAATTTAGCCATCTCGCTGACTAAAATGTGGCTCTTTTTCACATAAAACAGTTTATGTGAAGATCAGTGCCATCAAATGCCCCCCAAAACTCTGTGCAAGCAGTTTGAAATTTAAAATTCAACTCAGGTTTAAAAAAGAGAAAAGAACACGAAAGAGAAATACAAACAAAACACACACACTCACAAAATTCAGACCGCTACCTCATTTCGATTCAGAGAGTGAGATTTAAAAAAAACGACTGCACTGTATATAGAATCGCACCTCTGCGCCGCACTAATCCTCACTTGTACTTTACATACCAGGGTGGCAAGTAAGCATTAAATATCAGATTCGAAACACAATCCAGATTCCCTTCACTTTAAATGATTACATGGCAACGTCAAAGCTGGGTTTACAGCATGTTGCTTTGATAAGCCGTGTGATTTAATGAAAACCATTCCTGCCCTCCTCTGATATTTAATTTTCTGAGAAGCATGCTCGCACCATTGTGTTGAGATTCCAGTTCGGGAGGATGTGGCTCCAGGGTTGTGTTTATATGTACAGCTGTTGATCATAATCTGGTTAAGGTCTTCTCTGAGTTCACCTTCATACAGAGTTTTTAATAACCTGCAAACACATCACTAAAATTATTCCAGTTGCCTAACTGAATATTCCAGTGTACAGACTGAATGATTCAGCAGCCATAAAGAATGAAAAGATATGACCCTGATATCTATTGAGCAGCAGTAGGCTACTTGCAAAATAAGTAACTACATAAATAATGATACTGATCTACAAAATGTCATTGAGAGTGGCTATTTACTGTTGAAATTAAAATGTAAAAATATAAACAACACCCAGTTTTTGATAAAAAACAAACACTGTCCTTCATCAACCTAAAGCCAGCCTTGTTCCCGAGCACTTAAAGTTTATTTAAGCTTGTCCAGCCAAACATCAGTTCCCTTACACGTGATCAACATCTGTCTCAATCCAGCGTCAGCCACTGGTCCATTTAAGTACCTGTCAGTAAATCAGCAAAGAACAAAAAACATGACAAACTTCCCCCTTTACTGAGCAATTATTTACAGTGAGGAAACAGGCATGATTCATAAATACTTAGAAACTCACAGATGCATATGTGCCGGGATAAACAACCTCGTGCACATGTGTTTCCCCACAGCAGAGAACCACCGACACTTCATCATCTTTAGTTAGTAGGGTGGTCAGACGTGGTGGAAACCATCACTGTAGTACGCCTGCTGTAAAACCAGTCTTTATGTGTGTGTCCATATCTCTGTGTGCGAGTGTGTGTGTGTGTGTGTGTATGTGTGCAAGAGAGAGAGAGAGATCTGCTAGTCCCAATATTCTATGTCATTCAGAAGCACAGTGACATGTCTATATGTGGATAATAAGCTCTTTAGGGGGAGAATGCTTTCCCTCTGTAGACCACAAACTAGTCCTTTACTTCAGATGATACACTTCACCAGGGGAACATTTTCATTTTTTCCCTCTCCTGATCTCAGTTATATTCATCTTGTATTGTTTTGTGATTTTATATTTGGTCTTTCTGTTGCCATGGCAGTAATGTTGGCCCCATTAGAACACACTCGTATGAAAGAATCTACTTTCCATGTCATCGTAAAAACCTTTCAGACAATTTCAGGGAATCAAGGTTTACTCCAAAGCATTACACGACCACCCCCCATAGCTAAAATTGTAAGCCCTATGGCTATAAAAGCAGATATATGCTCCTCCTGCTTAAAAATGTCTTTGATATTCCTCTAGCTCCTTCACGCTTGAACCACTTCAATTGCTTTCAGACTGGTTCTCTTAGAGCCCAGCTAAGTACCACTAATTGAGGTGTGGAGAGTTTTTTTTTTTTTTTCACAGTGTTACCACTAAAGCCCGAGAACTCTCTCCATCCCCCACACTCCACACAGGCGCACAAACATGCACACGTTCGCAAATGCATTTACGTTTGACAATTTACAATTTTACTCTCATTTCTCCTGTGACCCTGGTATTCACATTCCCAGCAGCTCATCTCAAGGTCACACAGCACGGCTTTTGCTGTGGATTCACTCGCAGTATTGTCACTCTGTCCTGTTGTTTTTTTTTCTTACTATCACTTGGTTTTATTTGTCTTCCTTGAAAACAACGGTGATAAAATCCAAACAAAGGTAAAGTATAAAATGCTGTAAGAGGGAGCTTTCGTTTCTCAAAAAATATCCAGAGAGGTCAATGTCAAGCATTTTGCTTAATCTTCAGTTTTATGCTGCCACTCATTCAATCGCCTGCCATTTAAATCAAAAGGAAATATGTGTGGAATTCCACTGACATGAATGAAATTGTAGGTTTTCGCTTCCATTCCCGGAACGAGGCCACAAAATCCCCAGTTCAGAGTAAAATTGTGTTTTCTGGCTTTTCTGGGACATTCACCTGGTGGTGCGCTCAGGGCCATACAGTCACACATCAGTATTGCTGCCATCATACTCGCTTTTTATAGGGTCTGGAAGAACGAGATGGGATTTTGCAATCACATCACCGTGCTGAATACATCACCACAAAATGAGAGCACTACCAAGCAGGGGAAAAGAGTTTCTTTTTTGCTTCTTGTTCTCACAGTATATGTCCTCATTTATGAGTAGCAACTTGTGTGTTTTTCTTGTTTTTCCCCAAATCTTCGATGTGTAACGTGTGTAATAGTATAGCACCTGCATGGATTTTTCTCCTGTTTGTTCTGGGGTAGCCTGCCTTCAGCAAATCAATAAAAATATGCCAATAATTTTTACATTTACTGTATGGTCTGCATGAGATAAGGTCCTTATCGTGGGTTGTCTGCCTTCTGATGTATAATCCCTGTGATGTGGCTGGAAAATCTTTAATTGTGCTGTAGGCTTATTGATAACACGCACATTACTCTGGGCACTAACAAATTCACCCTCACACACATTTCAGTCATTGTGCCGTTGGTGTTTCACATCCTAAGTTGTTATGGTCCAAATGACATACACAGAATTGGTCTATTAGAAGTGAAGTCCTCTCACTTGGCTAGCACAAATAAAAGATAAACTCAGTAAATAAATAAGATTTGTATATTTTCTATGAAATGAAAGCAAGATATTTAATTTTCAACTTAACTGTGTCATGTACGTTTTGAAAATAACACTGAAAATTGTCATAGCCTAATCCAATGTTTTAAATGTTTCAAATTAGAAATCATTTTTGGCATTATGTTTTATAGAACCAATACTTTGTCTTTTATACACCAACCTCAATACTGGTATTTTGGCACAGCTTCTCTCTGCAGCTGCAGTGCCTTAAGCCAGGTCAGGCAAACACTCTAACAGGGAGCATAGCCGGTTTGCACATCATTAGCTCAATGATCACTTATTGTCAGTCCTGCCAACTATAATACACAATGCAGTGGTCTGGAAACTCAGCTGTGCCTCACCGCAAAAGGTGAAAAAAAGAGAAAAAAGTAAGCTGAAGAGGTCCCCCTCATATTTTTATTAAATACAGTGCTGTACAAAAGTCTTAAGTCACCGCTTTATATTATGCTGGGAAAATGGGAATTTTATAAATATACATGGAGTATATAAAGCAAAAACAGATTTTGTACAATTGTAACAAGCTAGAAAGTCAATTGGTGTGACCACCTTATTCTTCAACACCGTCTGTACTCTTTGTACAGTGACCGATTGTGTTCCATCGTGTGTTTTTCTACCCAGGTATGTTTTTAGTGCATTGGTGGTGTGTTTGGGATCATTGTCATGCTAAAAAAAATTATGCCATTGTCAAGCAGATGCTTTGCAGATGCTTTGCATGGTGGATCAAAATCAGTTGGTACATTTCTGATTTAACAAATCCATTAATTTTTGAAGAAAAATCCACCAACATCATTGGCTGAAATGCAGGTCCAACCCATGACAGAGCCACCACCATGTTTTACAGATGGCTTTACACATTCACTGTTGTATCTCTCTCGTGACCTCCTCTGTAAATACTGACAACAATTTAATCTAAAAGTTTCAAATTTAAATATATTACTCACTCTTAATACCTGTTGAATTGATTTTCACTTCAGTTCTTGTGTAATTTGGTATACCAGCTTTTTCTCCCGTTTCCCTTCTTGACAGCCACCCTTCCACTGAGTCTGTTTCTGATGAGGCTTCAGTGAACAGTAGCAGAATTAACTGAAGGACCACATCTGGTAATCTGGTACTGGCCAGTAGTTGGATGGGACATGTCCCTTCTGGGGATCCTCGGGGATCAGGACTATCTGGCCTTCAGTTAGCCATTCTGGGTGTGTCTCGTCCATTAGCAGCTGGTTCATTTGTGCTGCTGGATACTCATGGAGTGCAGTCACACCTTCTTTAACCAGTAGACGTGAATCATGTTAGGGCCTGGTGCTGTCCACCTCTTCATACTGGAGACTCTTTCTTGCATGTCTATCACTGTGAGGGTTACTAGATCTTGTTCAGAGAGGTTACTGTGGTCTGCTCTTAGATCCATTACCCACTGAGCACTGCTGTCATGGGCTCTCTCTCCCTCTGTTATACTTTGCTTGGCAGTTTCCAAGGCCTCAGGTATGGACATCTTGCTGTACTTCTTAGAGACCTTTTTCTTCATCGCACCTTTCTGCAGCTCCGATAGTTGGCCAACTTTCTGCCTCTAGGCTCTTTCTCTATGGAGGGTACTGCTCCTTGTGGCTGTTCATCTTATAGCCAAGCATCTCAGGGATCACTGCCGCTGTGTTTTGATGATGGTCGCAGCAGGGTGCATTCACATCTTCTAGTAGACATTCAGAGGGTACTTGGTAATCGGCCACAGAGGGTCCAGGTTTCCAGCTTAGCCATGATCCTATCACTCAAGTCAGCTGCTCTTGCATTCAACCCTTTCAATGCACCAGTTGTTCGTGAGGCTTGGTACCCAAGCTCGGAGGAAGGGGGGTGATAATATTATATATATTTACACAAACACAAATGCTTTTGTCCTCCACTTGTGCAGTTTCCTCAGATGTTTTAAGAACTCGCTCCATGTCATGATGAAGAACAGCCAACAGAAATGCTGCCAACAGAAATGGGAACAAATGTATTTTGTTTTGTCTTTTGTCTGTTTTTTGACAAGCTGCTAGTAACAAAGTGCCTAAAGACACAATTTAAAACTGGTTCTTTGCTAAGGTATCTGTTATGTCTAGACAAAACACTGATTCATCCCTTGAGTTAGGTGATTCATAAGTCAATGTTAAGTGGCTTAACAAACCAAAAAAAGGAGTAAATGTCTAAAGAAAAACTTTGCTCAGGGCCATGTTACAAATTGCAAAAGTCTGGCTCAGTGGAAGCAAAATATAAAGATATGAGGGGTAACTTAGGACTTGTGAATTATACTGCAATTAACCAGTAATGAATGTGCACTTGTTGTGTTGGTTACTTGAAAACATTAAAAATGTTTTAAGAACTAGGCTTCTTTCCATTCAGTGGAAGAGTGCTAAGCTTTTCCTTGCACTGTATTTGGTTACAGACCTTTAAATTGTGCTCTTAAAATGTCTCCTGTAACTAGTGCCCTGCTTCCATTATGGTGAACCCTGAATTGTGCTTGTCTGGAGTAGGGCACAGGTTAAGCCATTTTACCTCCCCATATGCAGGCAGCTAAAAAGAAGGCCTGTAAGATTTAATGAATACCATATTTTATCAATTAGACTTCGCTATGTGTATGTGTGTGTGTGTGTTTGTGTGTGTGTGTGTGCATTAAAGAAGAAAGGTAGAACAAACTGCTTCATACAACCACAGGAAGCAACCATGCTTGTGAGTGGTAGTCAGGATGTGAAATCCAAGTTGCAGAAAATCTCCCATTTTCACTTGAATTGCAGTAGTTGGGGTTACGGTCCACACCTCCCGCTCACCTCCTCTTTTGTTGTGTAATTTGTGAGTAAGTGCTCATTAGATAATGCGGTCCAGTGGTTCAGGGTTTGTGTAATTGGCTGTTGGACCCTCCTCCTCCAAGCATTAATTTAATCACTGGTCTAGTGTAAGCCTATACCAACCCTTATGGTTAAAGTAATTGTGTCAGTGTGCTCTCCCACAGACATTATCTGTCCTCAAACTGAAATTTCACCTTGAAATAGAGTTAGCCAAGGCCATTGAACTCAAGCAAACATTTGTGGCTAATGGGAAATTATTTGAGCAATTACCACAGAGGTCACTTAGAACATCCTAAGTAGTTTTAGGGGTAAAAAAAACCCCAACAACTTTAAAACAGTATTATTGTACAGCTAAATAGAACCTCATCGCATGTAGATCTGGCTGTGTGCACAATTAAATTTATTGCAGGATAATAAAGCCATAAAACTACACAATTAAAATACAGCTCACCAGTTGAATTAAGTTGGAGACAGCACAGAACTTGAGTTTTGTGGTGTTTGTCACCATCTGCTTAACCCAAGGCCCCTCCTCTGTATGCCCTACCGTCCTTCATAGTGTCACAGACCACTGGCAAGGAACTAAATAATAACATTTCACAGTTTCACTATGGGGCGCCATCTAAGGCCTGTAGCTCTGTCACATGATATCACTCATGCCGACCAGAGGGCTGTTGTGCTCTGCAAGACGGTGTGTGAGTGTTTTTTATATATATATATATATATATATATATATATATATACGTGTGTGTGTGTGTGTGAGAGAGAGAGCCTGTACATATAAGATTGCGTTCTTGTCTGCCTGAATGTCACAAAGTACAATATTACAATGACTGAGAAACTATAACCTTCATCAGGTTTGCTAAGGTAAAACATGTGTTTCCAAGGGAATCTAACATTCCACTTAGATTTACTGAGGGAAATGACATATCCCGTTTCTGACAAGGAGAGTTAAAAAGTGAAATGGGGATAGATGCTGAGACAAAACATACCTCTAGGGTACAACAGCTACAATCATAAACCTCAGTCTAGAGGTTGGAGACAAGTATCTAGAGTCATATAACACTGAACCTAGTAAAATAGAGGGAAGCTGGAGTTTAAATAACATTATTAATATAGTTATAGCTTTGCACCTCAATCTAGTTCCAGACTTACACAGAAAGCTGAATTCTTTTGCTGCTAATTAAATAACTTGGTACTATGTAGTAGTTCTACTGTTAAACTTTCCCCTACACTGTTACCTCTCATTATTATATCATAAAATTGTCACTTATTTGGAAATATATTTCACATTGAATATAACTGGTCTCCGGCTGTTTTACAATGTCCTTTCCAGGGCATTGTTCATTGTCACTAAACAATGTTGCTGTTCATTAACAGAACAGGATAGTTATTTAGAAAGAAAACAGGCTGCCAATCTCATGTCCATTTTGTCAAGAAAGGTAAGCATGATCCTGTAAAGTTTGACAGTTCAAACCCTGAAATGTTGTTCCTAATCCATGCTTACACATCTTGAGTCCTCAAGGCATAAACATTTTCCCTGTCAAAGTATTTCCTTCCTAAAGCAGTCAGACGTCCTTTTGCAGTGCCTGAAAGATTGAGATGCTTGTCGTATTCAGTCTGGGCCAAATCACGCCTGTCTGAAATGGCTGCTGAGTACCAGTGAAGGATGTCTTTCAACAGACAGGGGGATTTCCAGGAGCTCGAGGTGGAATAGTCCCTGAGAGGGATAGCAGAGGGGATAGATGAGGGGAAAGAAAAGGCATGAAGAGAAAGAGCAGAGCCCACAATGGCCCAGTTGCTCAACAACCATGGGGAATCTGGTCTGTGCTGTGGCTCTCAACACATTCATCTTGACCCGAGGCAGGCAAGAGATTGGTTTCCATGAATAGTACTCCAACGTCAAAACATCATAAGGCACGTAATATGACCACCACCAAAAAATGTCTTTAAATTCATAAACTGACATTTCATCAGACAAAATTGATTATCCGTTCCCGACATGCAGACATTGTGACATTGATTACTGAAACCTCTCTCTTTTCATGTGGGATGATAAAGTGTGTCCAAAAACAACTGTACAGACTAAGCTAAAGTGTTTTCTGATGACCAGTAGATTTGAGGAAATATACAGAGACTGTTGGAAGAACCCAAACTGTCCACTATCAAAATCTTCCACAAAAATGCAAACCACAGCAGTGTGAACGAGAGCCAAATTTAGCTGCAAGCTGGGAAACAGCCTGAGACGGGTTCACTTTGGTTCAGTCCAGTTGATTAGTAATAGCAAATATCTTTCAGTGAGAACCTTTGACACTGTATTACCAATAAATAGGTTTTTTTATGTGCACACTGGTTTAAAAGTGCACGTACCAATATCCACACTGTGCAAAATTGCACTTGGCTTCTACTGCACTCAGGGATAATTCAGATTATATGCAGTATGAAGACTACACTATGTTGCTATTGTTATTTAACACTCTGATGTGGTAAGTAAAGCACTCACTGTTTGTCATGTTGTTTTTTTCTTTCCTTTAGTAAAACTCTTTATTTTAATAAAAACATCACTCTATGCAACCCCCCCTCCTATTCTCACTTTTTTTCCATTAATTTTCAAACAGACCTGGATGCAAACCAGCTTCAGGGCCTGGAACTAAAAGTATTTTTACTGGCTCAGACACTGCCCAGAAGATATTAGCCATGTAGGAAATGTGCTGAATATTACAGGGCCCACTATCCGGGGCCAAGACAGACAGTTGGTGTAAACCCCAGGCTGCTGTGCGGCTGCTATCTCTCAAAATGTCAAAGCTTTGGTCTCTAAGTCTGCTCTGTTCTGGTGTGGCTCTAGGTTGGACCAGGCAGGCAACCGATTGGACTAGCTGGCTGTCCAGCTCACTGAGTCATGGTGGTAATTAAATGTGACTTCGGACTGTAGGGTCATCTCTGATACCTAGCCCAGTCTAAAAGGAAGGGTTTACGGATGAGGCTCATTAGAGTGGGGCTGAACACTTTGCCAGAGTCAATCACCAGCACTGCTTCCAATTTCACCTTATTAAAAAGACCTGGCTGGTGGAGATAGTTTCCAAGATACCTATTCAAATGCTAAAACAATGGCTATTGTTTGAACAATATCAACATAGTGTGTGTGTGTGTGTGTGTGTAGGCTTGCATCTGCACCTTTCTAGTGAATATGTAATTCCAGATGTGTAATAACATTTGCATGTCACAAAAATGGCAGGCTGTAAGGCGAATGAATTCAGAGTCCAGATATTTATGATCCCATAAATGGGATTATTTTGAGGTAATCCATTTTCACGAAGAATTAAAATGGAGCCAGGCGTTAATCACTAGACTTGTAAGCTCTTAGCCTCACATTCTTCACATGCTGTGCAAATGAGCCCTAAAATGTATTTGACGGTTATATGTAGTTTCCTGATCTGTGGCGTCATGTATGACTGCTGCTAATGATCCAAAGGGGAGAAACACAAAGGCAATTTGCAGCATCTCGTTATGTCCCTGATTCATTATTACAGTCCAGCTAATTTGTACTTTTGGCAATTTATGATCTATTTTTTGATGAAGAGACATGAAATAAACTGCATGATTCTAGACAAAGACTGTGTCACCACTGGCCTTAACCACAACAGGAAGTGGTAGAGGGGTTGAAACTCCTCCATGAGCGAGGATATGAATAATATAATTATTATGAACAACCACATTAAAATCATTCATCTTGGACTTCAAAGGTCATCTAAGGGAATTTTCTCACTCTTCTTGTAATCCTAGACAGAAGGGAAAAAATTACATTAAGTGCTTTTGGCTACAAGTGCTGTGCTGAAATGTTAACATCTCACAGCCATGTCTTCAGTTCTATGAACACTTGAAAACTCTGGAGATCATGGTAAGTCCAAAGTTCAGCTTCCACTGATGCCAAACATAGTAAACAACATGCCAGAAAGTGTGTGGAGAAATCCCACACATCAATTCTGAATCTATTTTGTTTATGAGATAACCTCAACATGATGGGTATGATACACCATACTGGCAAAAATATTCACTCATCGATCCCAATCACTGAATTCAGGTGTTCCAACTAATTCTATGGCAGCAGTTGTATAACATCAAGCACCTAGGCATGCAGACTGCTCCAAAAAAAATCCATAATGTTACAGTGATTGTATGCCACCTGTGTAACAAGTCCAGTTGTCAGATGTCATCGCTACCAAATATTCTACAGTCAACTGTTAGTGGTACTATAACAAAGTGAAAGCAACTGGGAATGACAGAAACTCAGACACCAAGTGGTAGGCCAAATAAAATAACAGAGCAGGCTCAGCGATGCTGAGGCGCATAGTGTGCAGAGGTTGCCAACTTTCTGCAGAGTCAGTGGCAACTTTGTGTGACCTTAAAATTAGCTCAAGAACAGTGCATTGAGAACTTCATGGAACTGGTTTCTATGGCGAGGGGTGGTATAAAGTTATTAGACATGTTCTCTGGAGAATCAGCCTTTCCCATTTGACAATCCAATGGACAAGTCTGGGTTTGGCGATTGCCAGGAGAACGGTACTTATGTCACTGCATTGTGCCATCTTTAACGTTTAAATGAAGGGGGATTATGATGTGGGGTTGTTTTTCAGGAGCTGAGCTTGGTCCCTTAGTTCATGTGAAAGGAATTCTTAATGCTCAGCTTACCACAAATTTTGGATAATTTCACGTTCCCAACTTTGTGGGAACATGAAATTAACTGCGCACCAGTGCACAAAGCAAGGTCAACAAAGACATGGATGAGTGAGACTGATATGGAAGAACTTGACTGGCCTGCACAGAGTCCTGACCTAGGGTTCAGTGATCCCATTTTATGTTATTATGGAGACTCTGTAAGACAGAAACCTTGCAGCTTGCAGCAACACAAGTAACAGTTTATGAAGTTCAAAAAAAAAAAAGGACAATCACAGCTTACCGTTCATAGCTTGTCTCTTGTCCTGTCTCCCTCCCCTGACCCCCAAGTAGTCGTGGCAGATGGCTGCAACTCCCTGACCCTGGTTCTGCCAGAGGTTTTTTTCTCACTCAAAGGGAGTTTATCCTCTCCACTGTCACCAAGTGCTTGCTCAGTAACGGCACCTCTTTTTGTCACCAAGTGCTTACAATATAAAGCACCTTATATAACCGTTGTAGAGATTTTGCGCTATGCAAAATAAAACTGAATTGAAAATTAAAGGAATCTATAGTGTTTCTACAGTAAAACTTTTGAAAAATCTGAATATTTTAAAAGAAAGGTTTTTGGCATGATGTCAAATATATCGTTTGTTGTAGAAATGTGGCATGAAAAAACAAAGTTGATTACAAAGAGTTAACAGAGATATCTGTAGCCTTAAAAGCAACCTTAATTTCATCTTATTCCCAAAGTTTTCTATAGTGGAAAGTTTTTAAGCTTGCTTTCTTATCTGTATCATTATGTTATGGACAGTAAAAAGCTGCACTGTAATAAAGTGAATCTTTTGTGGAAGTCAATACCTTTTATATGCATCTATAATGGTAACAGACATTCAACAAAACAAGCATTTATAATAGTATTCTCACAGTCATTGCTTTGATCACAAGACATATTAACTATTCTGAACTGATCACAGTTATGTAATGTTGCACCAGCCTTGTGCAGATATTGAGGTTTTGTTCTAAGAGGTTTTATTTTGCTCTTGCTTGACAACAGTTATAAATATATATTAGTCCATTTCTAAAGTACCACCACTTGTTTTCTGCTCTCTAAAAACAGGTGAAACTTTTGAGACCCGAAGCAAAGTGTCTGGTATTTATCGTTTCTGTTTTTAAAATTCAGAAATGACTGAAGAAATAAAATGCTTCCCGCCATTGTGTAATATCTGACATCTCTTGCCAGATCTTCAGACAGAACATGGCTCGGCAAGTGCCTTTTGCTACAACGGAACATGTTCTTGGCCTCTATTTGAGAGGCAGCTCTCCTCTGAATGTTCTCTGCATGCTTCAAAAATATGAGATTAGACAGCTGCATGTCAGACTCATTGTCCTTCGTTAACAAGTCTAATTTGTGCCTCATTCTGTCTTCTAGCTTTTTCCAAGATCTCAGACAATCATTCTGGCCCCCACTGGGGTTGGAAGACTCATCATGCTGGCATCCATATTTGCACCATCTGTGACGGAGAGAGCTGTGTGGTTATGGATCAGTCATACACACACACAAACATGCACACACACATATACACACAGATCAAATACATATGCAACACATAGACAAATGTCACTTGTTTTTCTCTTACTCTCTGATCAACTTATAAACAAAAAACATATTATTTTATCCCCTGAGTCATGAAAAAATCTATCCATGTACGCACTTCTGCATCCCTACAATGTAGTCAGTGTAATTCCAATTCTCATCTAATCCCAGATTGCTAATATAGGCTAAAAACCACCAAGACTTTTCTGATATAGCCTCACTGACTGATTTGCTAAACCAGCTTCAACCATTGATTTTGAAATACATTTTAAAAATTCACACAAAATATGAACACCATTTCTAATTTCTCCTTGGAAGGGCAGCCAACAGCCTGCTTCCAACTTTGGTGGCCCCCCAGCCCCTGTCTTATCATGTTCAAGAAATACACAGAACTCTGAAATAGGCAGGACGCACCACTGCACAGAATGAATTCTGATGGCTGAGATTGTGCACACACTGCTAGTGAATGATCTCACCCTCAGACACACATTCTGGTCTAACTCATGGATAGAAAGGAACAAATCAGAGTTCTGAATGTTGTGTTTAAAAATTTGTTAAAATTGTGTGCATTAATAACATGGAAGTGTTTTTTAAAAAAAAAAAGGAATTCTAAGAGAGAAACAAAAAGAGATGCTATTACTTGGCCTCAAACCAACAAACCACTTCTTCATCCTCTGGGGTTGAAGGAGTGAACTAAAGTTCCCCAGCTATTATTTTTACAAGTATACCCCAAATTAGCAGTAGGATAGTTAACCCCTGGGTTAATGCTACATACTCTCATTGCACAACTACCACCTCACAGATCTCTCTCAATTGCACTCTTACTAAACTTCTAAAAGAAAAACACTGTGACAGATGTCTGAATTTTGACATTCTCCACTGTACTGTAATAAAATCTATGAATGCTTATAATCAGGGGAAGTCGAAGGGAGTTAGTGTTGATTCCTTTTCAGCCACGAGTGACATGGCCCACTGGCAGTTATAGCTACAGCTTGAATTTAACCGAGGGTACTTTAGTAAAACAAATCAAATGAAGTACTACTGTTTGGATGGATGAATCCAGTCACTGGCCATTGGCCAATTTGATGCTTTTGATTAGTCACTCTATTGTCCACTTATTTGCAGTCTGATTCCGAAACAGAAAAAACCATGTAGTGCATACTGACTAGAGTTATAATGCATCAGCCAATTTAGCTGTGTTACAACTATCTCTAGCTGGTCTCTGGTAAAAAAACAAAAAAACAAAAAAACAGACTACAACTGCCTAGGTTTTGTTTGTGTCCATGTACTGGGGCGTTTCCCATGTTGTGGGATATTAGTCTGTGCTCTTTGCAGGATGCTGACTATCACTGCCAACCTATGTGAGCAAATCCCTGCACAGTTTATTATACACTCCCACAACAGTAAACACAGAGAGCCACCGTACAATAGAACACTAGAAGCTCTAAAGAATCCGCAGATGAACAGACCCTGCTCCTTGTAAAATTTCTGAACACATTTCAGTTTTGGCAGGTCTTAGTTGTGTGTCCCGCCCTCTCTCTCACACCAATTCTTTTTTTTTTTTGCACAGATTTTTTTTTTCCTAGTGTGATATTATTCCTGCAGTAGTCATTTTTGTACCCCCTGCTGAGCAGGCTTCTAACAGGAACACTGCTATAATGCTACTCTGGGATGCTGTAACTTTTACTCTCTGCCTTCTCTAGTCTAGGTAGAAGTCTGGGAGACGTGCACAAAAGCTAAAACAGTTATTAAACAGGGAATTAAACAAGCTCCTCTCTGTGGTTATTTTATAATAACTGACTCAGATTCACCTCTGCACCTCTGCTAGTTTCAATGTGACTGAGACTGACTGATAACTTTTTTTTTTTTTAAAGAACACACAAATCTCCATGAGACTGTGACTTTCGCTGTGTGTGCGCCTCTCTGTGTTGTCCATCTCAATCTGATAGACATCGCCCTGAGGGAAACGGTAACAAGTCAGCCACCTGAATATGCAACCAGGGACACAGTATGTGCGGCGGATGATAAAACTCCTCGGAAAGAGGGGAGCACCACCAAAGCCATGAAGATCGCAATCACACAGAACAGGCAGCTGAGGCGTAGAGAAAAGGGCCTCTTGAGACAAGAGGAAGAGAACCTGCATTTTTATAAGTAGGAGTGGTAGAAGACAAACTGTGAGCCAGAAGTGCTGGGGTTGCATCTCTGCTCTAACGCAGCAGCTTAGATGGAGAGATGAGACAGCTGAGATGAGGCCATCACATAAGTAGGTTTATAAACATCACTAAACACTGCAGGTCTGCAGTTCATACACAGAAAAGAGAAGCAGACAGTGCAAAGAAATGCTCCTAGATAAAAGGAAAAGCCTTTTGAGAAACTCTATTGTTTTTGTCTAGCTTTTCCTTGACACAGTGCGTCCCATTGTCTAGTTTTGATAACATTTAAGTATATTTTTTGCGCTAAGCAGTGAAGTTTAGTGTGGTTTTTTTTTTATTGTCAGTTGTGTGGTGTCATGATTCTCTTCTCCTTTTGCTTTAATTTTACACATATGAGATATTATATATATTATATATATAAGATATATTCATTGTCTTGTAGGGTGAAGAAGTAATTCCCTCACATTTCTATTTAACCTTTCTAGTCTTACTGACCATTCAAAGAGATGTGA
>VUQG01041057.1:0-19470 GCA_015106755.1 Etia nguti | reverse complement strand
ATGTTCATATTTTAATATTCAAAAATGTTTTTGCCCAAAACACATGTGCACTATATGTCAGTAAAAATACTATGCAAATATTGCTGTCCTTGAATGCTGAATAAACACTGACAAAGCACTGATTGTATCTCTTGTACTTTATCAACGCAGTATCTAAAAACTTTGCACTGTAGTGGTTAAAATCTTATTCTAATAAGAGTTAAAAGCGCATACGGTTATTAGGTTTATATGGTTATTGAATTATGGTTAATGGTTGGTAGAATTTTTTTTAACATTATCTGCCAATTACATCTGCCACCCTTCTCCAAATCTGTGCCCCTACCTGGCCCCCCCAACAAAAATTTTCTAGACACGCCACTGCAGTTAGGGCAATGGGGTTAGGGTCAGGGTTGTGATGATTGAGCTTCTTTTACAGTCAGATGTAAATAAAGCAAAGTTGTATCAGCAAGCAAAGTCTCTATTCCAGTCTCAGGGCTTTAGCAGCAAAAATGTAATAGGTTTTCTACAAGATTTCTCTGGGGAAATTTGGCTCTTTCATCTTTATAACATTGCTTTAGTACACTGAGGTTTGTAGACATCTGTTTATGCACAGCCCTCTTAATGGAGATGGTTTGAGGCCTGGACTTGTGCTGACATTACACAACTTTTTACTACTAACAGTAAATAAGGTGTAAAGTACTATTGTTATTATTATTATTATTATTGACTATTTATAGTTTTCCAAAACATCATAAGCTAAAAAATGCTCAGAATTACAACTAAATAGAAAAAAAAATGTGATTAAAGAAAGGAAAATACTAAAGAGAAACATGTGGGCTTTAATAGCTTCAGTTTAAACATATTCAAGTTTTCCTTATCTTAAATTATTTTACCTTTCACTAAAATAGCTTCTGTCATTGCTGGGTGTCATCATTTATAACATATTCTAATTTCTTGGTACTATTTCTTGGGAGCTATGAATACGGATTTTTTTTTCTTCTTTGCAGTGACTGTGTTATCTGGGGCTGACTTGTCATGTGCACCTTGTCTTCTTCTTTTTCTTTTTTCATATTGATTTGATTACATTTAATTACAAACTTTTCATTACTTGAATCACAGTTAATGTCTCAGAGGAAACAACATTCAGCACCCCTGCTATGTCAGCATCACTTTTTATTTATCTATTTTTAAACGATTGTCACTCCCATGTAATCACTTTGGAAAGCTATCCCTTTTCTGGTTTCCTCCTTGGACCTTGGAGAATATTATTTAAGTTACTCCAGTTGGACTTTCCTCTTCCATTTTGCCTTATCAGTACAATATCATCACTGCTCTCTCATTCTCTCCACTTCTCCTCCAGTTACACTTATTGCCTTATACAGAGAAATGAGGGTATGACTTTTTGCAACAGCGATCCCAAACCTGGTGTTTTAAAGTGAGTCTGATTTACTAACATACATAGCAGTGAGAAACAAACTGGCTGGTGCGCACATGTTATAAATCTGGCTTTACATGAACACTCATTTTTTGCATCAGTTATGCACCAGTTTGCCTTATAGCATGCTTGGGGCCATTATAATTTTATTTTAACTTTAAATAATGTAAACTTTATTGTGAATGTAAATGTCTATCTTATGGTATTTTTATAGTCAACTCCTACCCTTTTGAGCTGCTGATCCACACCCGGTGACAGCATGATGCAGGCAACGATGGTGCCTAACAACATTATAAAGGCATAGATGATCCTGGTCACTGTGGAGTTTCTGATGCTTGGACAGCAGCTACACATCAGGCATGTAGCACTACTGCACAGGCACGGCACCTGGAGGATCAATGAAAAATCACACTTGAAGCAAAAGTGGAACATCCAGGGGCATGTGTAAGGAAAAGTGTAAGCAATTAATGTGAGAACACAACATATACACATGCTTGATCAAACATGTACTACATAATACAGTGATGCACTTTACTAAACCTTTGGATTTTTGCTTTTTCAATTCCAGTACTGACAACAAGCACACACAACACATTTTAGTAACTTAGAAAAATATTTCAATCATTTATTTTAGATTTTTAACTGTTCAGCTGCCAGTACAGACTGATCTTCATGTTTGTACTGTTATGCTGTACACAGCCTACTGTAACGTCTCATCGAGTAACACTCAGTGACTTGGGACAGCACTGGCAGTTAGAGGCAATGGCAATCAGAGAAAAACTACTTAGCACTGAGTGCACTCTGTATTTTGACCACTGTGCCATCTGATATGTTGTGTCATAAAGTAGTCCTAGTTACAGTCGAGTCTTAATAGCTTACTTACAACTGGGCTCGTCAGGCACTCTTGGCTGCAGTGGTTATTATTATATTTACATGCTTCCATCTCCTGTTTCTGCTCGGTGACAACTCGTACTTTTCGACTCTCCTTTTTCTCCCTCCCTCACTCACAGACACATAACGGGTATGGCAGTCCATCCCTTTATTTCAGCAAAGTAACTGTATTCTGAATACCACCTTTTTAAACGGTAACTGTACCGGAATACAGTTACATATTTTGTATTTTAAATACGTAACGCCGGTACATGTATTCCATTACTCCCCAACACTGACAATGTGGTTTTAGTTGGCGCACCCCATTTTGTGTTGCTGACTGCTACTTTGCTCATCATTGTTACAAGAGGCTAGGGATCTCTGAAGAATTGATGATTACAATTTCTTTTGATGCCAAAATTCTGAAAATGTGATGTTACATGTTTCCTTTATCTTTTTTTTCGTTTAGCGCTGTAGGCACATACTGTAGGCAACTTATGTAATGAGACTGGAATTGTTCCAGAGCTGACAGGGGCAACATACAACTGCAGATATTCTAGTCTATCCTTACAACGAATGCAGGTGCTGCGATAGTTCTGCTCTGACTCACTGATTTTAAAAAAGAAAACATGCAGTTGGGTATAGAAGTACCTTTCATTGGATGGACGTTTAACCAAGCATTGATAGTGGATTAGCAAAAGCCAACATGCAAATGGTGCTACTGTACTTTTCACACAAAGGAAGGAAAAACTTCCAATTTAGTGAAGCACCTAAAAGGCTAGCATCCAGATCTGAATTAATTGTCCTTCTGATGTTACCCCAAAATTTCCATGACCATTTTGTTTGGGACAGCTGGTGTGAAATCAGCTTTCTTACTTTAGCTAAAATGTTTTCTATTGTAGAAATGCTTAAGCTAAAGTCACGTGACTAATGTTATACCCTGTAGTAGACTACTCAGCAGCCTTCCTAATATTCAGTTCAGTTCAGTTCAATTTAGTTTTATTTAACTAGTTCCAAGGTGCTGTATATTGTAGGGTAAAGACCCTACAATGACACAGAGAAAACAGACAGTCCCACTGAGCAAGTGCTTTGGCAACAGTGGGAAGGAAAAACTCCCTTTTAACAGGAAGATCCAGACTCGGGGATAAACAGCCATCTGCTCCTGGGAGTGAGGGAAATATATTTCAGCTTCTGCCCTGTCAACAAAATATGATGTTGGAGTATTTTCTGTTCTGTGCTGCTGTTGCTTTTATTTGCCAAAATGACATTTTTATTAAATGTTTAGAGGGTTTTTAATAATGGACTTTATCTTCAGTACACTGGATGATCATTTTTTTTTTCATGTTGACCTGGGTATCAAGAATCGTGTAATCCTTCTGGTACTGGTATCGATTGTAAAATTTCTGGTATCAGCACATCCCTACAAGTAGCATACCCCACTGAGATTTCTTGGTCTCTGCTCACCGTATACTTGGATTGTAGTTATGGACAACTTCATGGCTGTTAAGCCTCAGCATGTTTGTTTTCGTAATGTGAACCTTTTAGCATGCTACTGTTAGCATTTAAGTCCCATAGAGACACTACTGAGGTGCACTGTATCTTTAAACACATCAAGCAAAGGTACATTTATCTTAATTTTACTTAGGTGGTAGGAAATACTGCTAACCCAGGGTAACCAGAAGAGGCTAGATCAGGGGTAGGCAACTCCAGGCCTCGAGTGCTGGTGCCCTGCAGGGTTTTAGATGTGTCCTTGATCCAACACAGCTGATTTAAATGGCTAAATTACCTCCTCAACATGTCTTGAAGTTCTCCAGAGGCCTGGCAATGAACTAATCATTTGATTCAGGTGTGTTGACCGAGGGTGATATCTAAAATCTGCAGGACACCGGCCCTTGAAGCCTGGAGTTGCCCACCTCTGGGCTAGATGAAAAGGTGTGACTAACTCTTTACAAGGGGTATTGTGTATGCTGAAAGTATTTTAGTGTGCAGTGTTTTTAGGTCTTCTTGGAGTGGTCTGTTCTGCTCTGAATTCAAGCTAGCAAATGACTCGGCTTTTTAAAATTCGGACACACCTCAGTTTCACCTTCATCAGCACCCATCAACCATAGCACCATGTTAGGATGTATGGACCTGTTCTGTTTAACTGTTAATTGCATTTTTCATACGAAGAACCAGTTTGTTTAGTAAATTATTCTTTTTATTTGTAAGAATATTTTTCTTAACTCCATAGGATTTTTGGTATCTTGAGTTTTCGGTGAGAATACTTAATGGCACCTGTAAATGCAAAGGCATCTTGAGCAGATGCCACTTGATTGGATTCAAGTACTCAAAAACAGTACTTCAAAAGGTCAGTTTTTCTACATTTGTTCCAGATGCGGGGATACATGATTCATTTTGTTGATACTTTGTGTTTGATTGAGTGATGAGCGGAAGCAGCGGGGCGGCCTTCATCAGCATCACTCCCTGCCTGTGTCAGCCATAAAAAATTAACTCCTGAAAAGCAAATCATCATCATCCCTCCATACATTAAAAGAAGTTGTTCTTCAAAACAAATAAATCGTTCTCGAGGGGAGCTCATCATCACTGTGTATTTGCGCGTGGTAGTTTGTGTGTGTGTGCGCGTGTCACGTTATGCTCGGAGACTTCTTCTTTGATTGATGCTGTCAACGAGTTTGGAGAAAGAGACGGAGGCTCGGGAGAGTCGGAGATAAGCAGAGAAAGAGGAAAGAAGATAAAGAAGAGAGAAGGAGCTCGCGAAGCATCCATCAGCCGCCGCAATCAGATTGTTTTCCTGGCGATCTGTCTTTTCTTTTCTCCCTTCTTTGCATCTGCCAGCCGCTCAATCCCTCATCTCGCAGCTCACGCCAACGCTCATACGTATGCGCGCATGAATACAGTTGACGAATCTCCTTTGCATGGCGTTGGCCAGGTGTCATGAGGATATTGAATCACGGGAGGTTGAGGTGAGAGGCGGCGTCACGGTGTGATGGATGATGCATATCTCTCCGCCTACTCCGTGCGCATTGTTTACACACACGCATACACAGGGTCTGTTTGGTTATTGTTGTTGTTAATTGACGCCCTAAACTCGTCTGTTGTTTTATTTCCTTCCCTCGTTCCATCGCGGTTATTGCTTTTCATTAAGTGGTCATTTCCCTTCGCCGCCGCCATCTAATGAGAGCGTCACGCCGCCACGCACCTATTTATCAAACCACGTAGCCGCAATAGCACGGATCGCAGCGGGCACACACACACACAAACACGCGCTCGCTCCCCTTTCCCCCTATCTGCCATCATGTCCCTGTCTCAATTAGGGTTGTTTGTCATTCTCCTGCCCTCCATCCCCTGTTCATTTGGCCGCCCCCGTCTCTTCCCGTCGTCTCGTTGTGTCAGCCGTGTCATTGTGTTTGACAGCTTCTCATTCTCACGTCAGATCTCATTTGAGCGCTAATTTCGTACGTGCACACCTCGCCCCAGGCCTCGCCGTGTGTCAGGTCCCCTGAACTGGACGAAGTGACCGGTCAGAGTTTTTCTCCTTTGTTCACAAAATACAAAAGTCATCGTGTCGCTGCTGAGGCACCAGCCGGTGTGTTATGCACTGTAAGAGGTTTGAGAGTGAATGAGCTGTGATCCAGCTCTGTTTGCTTTCCTCACTCACACACACACACACACACACACACACACACACACGCACACACGCACACACGCATCTGCATACTTGGCAGAACGAAGCAGGTTGCATCCCCACTGCCGGCAAGATAAATCACATAAAAGCCTTCCTGTGATCACGGCACAGTGGAGATGCTATATAACCTGGCTGTGTGTTTCCAGCTTGTTCATATGCCAGGACTCATATTGTTTATCCTGTCAAGCTTGTCTCAAGAACAGCTTGTTTGTTTCAGATTTGTGTACATATCATGTTTAATATTTTCGAACATTTAGGATGAGGTTTTAACTTTTGTGTTTGTCTTCCAGCTGGTGGCAGTGTTTCACAAACCCCAGCACGTGAGGACGGAGAGCCCCCGAGAGAGCATGTCTAATGGCTCGTCCAGTGCTGCCCCGAGTCCAGAGCCCTTCACCTACTACCCCCACCTGCAGTACCAGAATGAAGACAGAGGAGAGATCGAAGTGAACGAGGCCGTCCTCAAAGCCAGTACGTCCCTACCTGCTGTGTAAATTTTTCGTGTGCACGTGTTACTTATGCAAGTTGAGCCTCATCTCGTGAAAATACACTTTTCCTGACACAGATGTAAGAGAAGAGTCTGCAAAAATCGCTTAAACACCTGAAGAACCGAGGCTATACTCATCAACACTTTTATTTTGCGCATGTGAGAAGGGGTATCATGGTGATACAGCTGTGTGTGTGTGTGTGTGTGTGTGTGTGTGTGTAGGTGTGTGAATGCATGTGTGAGAGAGAGAGTCAGAAAGTGCATTTCTGGAACAGATGCAAGCCGAACACAGAAACTTTTTGCCTGTAACTTGATGGCGTGTGAAAACAGATGCAGCGTTGACGCAGCCTGCTCTCCTGGCGTCCTCACTTAGCGTTCTTTACTTAGTCTGAGCAAAGTGTAAAAACGAGAGCCAGCTGAGAGCCACCGAGGCAACAATGCAGCATTCATTTAGAAAAACAAAAAACAACTGCTGAAGATTGAGTTGCATTTTAATTTCACAAAAACACAATTGGAAAATGCCCATTTACACCTCTGCCCTGTTATTTTTGACACTGAATTTACACGTTGGAATTAAGGTACTTGACTGATGAATGTTATATCATTTTCCTATCGTCCCCTGTTGTTTTTGGAGCATTAAAGTGATGGAAATTATATTATT
This sequence comes from Etia nguti, assembly GCA_015106755.1. Taxonomy (NCBI): domain Eukaryota; kingdom Metazoa; phylum Chordata; class Actinopteri; order Cichliformes; family Cichlidae; genus Etia; species Etia nguti. Next base: position 12,356 of record VUQG01041057.1, on the reverse strand, counting down.
CTGTTTCTAAAATAGGTGAAGTGCTTTGAAAAATAATCCAGATCTCACATTATTTACAGTTTTGTAGTCTGACCACGTGAACCTGTTGCTGTTATGGAGTTAGCCAAGTTGTTGCAGATGAACAGCATGAAGCTAAAGTCAAAAATTAAGATGATGCACAAGATGTCCAAGCTTGCAGTTCCTCTACTTGGCACTTGAGGCAGGCTCTAAAAGCGAGTTCATCCCTTTAGATTCATTACAAATAGGTTTAGCTTACCTAATTTTCCCTTTGTGACATCTACACAAGGTTGGTTACTCACCTAATTAAACTTTATTAACTAGTGCATGCATAACAGAAGTTTTGCTTAGATGTTGTTGTTGAGAAATAAAAAGGATATGATGCCTTTATAAGGTGTCATAAGTACATAAATGCTAAAAACAAGTCATCTTAGCAACCGCCTAGCAATAGGCTAGGCAACATAATAACAGCATATTATCTGATATAGATAAGAACCTTCAGGGGCCCAAGATGTACCTGTATGCTGAGTTTGCTTCCTGACTTTATAGGAGGAGTTGGCAAATGAAGAAACAAATACACAGATAGATAGTTTACAGTATAAAGCTTATAATATTAGACATAAATAATATTTAAATGCTTAAACTTCTGCATTATTGGGGGGGTTGTGCTTTCTGAGTGACAAGTAGTTTTAACTTTGTTTTAGTGCAACTAAACAGTGAACAAGACAATGCAATTGTATATTCAGATTAGACTTTGTGTTGAGCCTGTGTTTAGTCCTGTTTAATATCATATTTAATTATAGCTCCACCATGCTGATCAAGCTAACTTGGCAGTGCTAGCTTTAGCTAGCTTCTAGCTTTATGCTAGCTTCTCCAGCTATACCCACCTGATCAAATATGGTCACATTTGGTTTAAAGAGGTAAAACATTTAGACAGTAGTCTAGCAGAGAAGTTTAAATCCCTGTGGCCTTGAGTCAGTTGTAGGACTTTTCCTCTGATCTGTCCTGGTCTTGTTATGTACTCCTTCTGTAGGAAATCAGACGGTGGGAATGGCTATGAAAAATGAGTCTTACCAAGGCTGTTAGAAGCTCGGTGACTCGATCAAGGGGGATTGATGCTGTTTGGTGCTGCTCATTCCACAGTCAATCTGATGCACTCATCAGTTTAATATGGAGGATGACAGATTACTATGTTTGTGAAGTGGAGCTGATATAAAAAGTAAACGTCCTTGCTGTCAGAAAGTAAAGTATAGAAGTTACTGGGTCGCAGTGCATCTACAGAGGGGAAACGGCATAACAAGAGTATTCAGTCAGAAGCCTGAGGGAGCCTCTGGGGAAATATCTGCTCTGTCTGGGCTGTAGGCTGCTCCGGCTATAGATACAGTTTACTGTAAATAATCGAAGCAGGGTTTTTCCCTCATTCTTTTCCATTCCTGTGCCTTGGATTGATTAATTTTTGAATGACAAGAGACCAAGGGAAAGATGAAAAGCAAGATAAAAGAGCCTTGATGCGATTTAATAAGGGTCTGTCTAATCACTGGGTCACCCTGCAACCCCTTTCATTCTCCTCCCTCCATCTGTTAACCGTAGAGGAACAGTGTGACACCCCCACACATACAACTGGCCTTTGCTAGCCCTCTCTGTGTGCCCACTTTCACCCCGTGCCCCATCATCTGCCTTCTCGCCTCTCGACCCACTCATTTTTTTCCCCCCCTTCTCTGCTATTCAGCTTCAACCACCTGCCATCTAGCTCCACAGCCGAGGCCCTAGACCTTGACCCCCCTCACCCCCAGGAAATCTTTTCTCTCACCCTCCCATCCAACCACGCTTTCCCTGCGTCTGCATGGCTTCCAGCTCTAACTAGATTAGCACTGTAGCCTGTTAGCATGCCCAGGGTCCAGCCAAGCATGAATGGACTAATTCCAGCCAACCACCCCCACCCAAACCTGATATGCCTGTTCCACCCTGTCTTTAACCCAGTGGGACCTCTTCCTGCTCCCACCCCGCAACCTGCTCTCCAGCCCTGCTGAACCTTGACTAACTTAGTTATGATGTGACCCTGTGAAGCCCCTCATAGGGAGCCAGACGCAATAAAGGCCACTTTTGTCATCCGGACACGCACGCGCGCACACAATGACAAAAGAATCTGCATGCAAGTTAACCAACTGATAGCACCCAAAGCGCCCATCTATCTACTGCCGGGAAAGTCTTATGGGAGTGTGTGTCTGTGTGTGTTTGCTGTCCTTCTTCCTGTAACGAGTTTGGTTGTTAACCGGGTGTTACATCATATCTTGCTCTGGAGTAACATCATGTCTGGAGACAAGGACAAAGCGATGGGTTGTAAACAGTCAGACCTGATAGAGAGAGGTTTAATTCACAGGATCACATGGGCTTAGGTTATGCAGCCTATGAAATACATGCTTGCGGAGGTTGTTAAAATTAGCCCTAGGAATCGATTGACCCATTTCTCTTATTTAAACCAGAACACAGAGATATCATAGACATACTGCAGGAATCAATATGAAGAATAGCAAATGAAGTGTCAAAAGTAATGTTAATTGATTGTGCATCAGTGCTTAAAGTGCAAGCAAAGATTCAGGGTGGCTTTTAATGCTGCAGATTTATCAAAAGATAAAGAAATATAGGAGTAGGAAAGCGAGCGTTGGTCCACAGTAACCTCATAAAAAATAGAGGAGCAGTGATGGCAGAAAATCTTTTCTTCTTATATAGAAATAATAGAAACAATAGGACTTACAAAGCCCATGAAAACCACTTTTCATACTTTGCAGCATTAATACATTTTATGACAGTACTAAAATTCACCGCGTCTATTCGTCTTGAAATATCGCGCAACTTTATACAATTTTAGCCACCTTATCTCTGATTGGCAGTATGTGCTATGGGCTGTTAAAGATGCACTTACACTCTGGTATTCTTAACTACAACTTTTTGCTGTACATGCACAATGGCAATAAAAGGCTATTCTATTGTATTCTATTCTACTTTATGATGAGATAAATATTTGCTGCTGCTCTAATTGGAGCCTGACAGATTGACGGGGCTGATATATTGGTTGATATTAGCTATTTGCCAACATTTTGGTGCTGGCATTTCCTAATGGCCGATATATTAATATATTATAGTATAAAAATTGTATTTCATTGAGTCAAGATGGTCTGGTCTGCCATGGTTTACTTTGCACTGAGCATCCTGATCAGTGCAAAGTAAACAGTGAACTGACACAGGCTATCAAATTCATACGAGAAATAATGTTAATAGCCTCAAATGAGAGGTGGGTGGCTGACTTCCCCCAGTTGTTGGGTGTGATTTGGGTAATTGGCATTCAGTCTCAGTGATTGAGACTGATCATTCAATGAGTTTATGCTAGGTTTTTCTAAGCCTTTACCCTCTTTTATTTATAAATTTTGGTAAAATAAATCAAGCGTAGAACTGTAGAAGAGCTTCATATGGTTCAGCAGTGGTTACAGATGGCAAGATGGTCCCTTGATGGTGAGACAGAGAAGGAGAGAGAGCGGTGGGTTCAGACATTACCAGGACTGGAGCCAGCAGCTATGGTCTTCCATCGTGCTAATGTCTACTTCTGGAGGGGAAAGGCCCTCCACCTCAACACTGCAAATGCGCTTTGAGAATTTGTTTTGCTCTCCATCTTTCTCTGGCCTCTCCTCAGGCCCTCCCTGATGGCTGTAAATGGCTTTAATTCTTAAACAAGTAATGCAATACTTTTATTAAACCTCTTGAATTAAAGCTGAAAATTCTGCTTTTCACTTCACTTGTTTGATTTAAATCCACTGTGGTGGTTTTTGTCTAAATGCTTCGAGACCTCACTGTATGTAAACACTTTAACTCGATTATCTTAGTCAAACTACAAGTGAGAACATTAGCTGATAGCGGTGTTCCTGTCTCATGTACCGACCTTTCATCCTTCTATTATCCAAAAATGTTCATAGTAAACTGATGTAGAGAGCCTCGCAGCTGTGGGATAATAACATGAATCACGCAGGCTACAACACATCCTAAAGCATTTACCAACAAGTCATTGAAACTAGAGCTAGTAGGAAAATTAAGTTACCCCAAACCATGTGAATGCTTTAATCACAGAGTTACTTAAATCTTATTATTCACAATAATCTGATTATAAGAAAGCGTGTAATCGCACTGAATGCTGGTGGACAGAACAAGAAGTAATTCAGTAATCAGTCAGGCATCAAAGTGTTTGTGTGTCAGGTTGGGCCAGTTGTTTGAACAGGGTGATTGGACTTCACGCTGCCCCAGTGGGATGATTAGACCGGCATTGATCTGCTGCTACACTGACACACGCGCGCGCACACTTCTAGGAAAAGAGTCCTTATCGCATCATCCCATGAGCAGCCTGAGCTGGGCTGCTCCATCGATTGCCAGCAAAACAAGACCACACAGGCCTGTGGCATGAAAACACACGCACTCACGAATATAAATGTGCACACGAGCAAAGCGCTGTCCATAATAATAAATGTCCGTATAGCAGACGCATGCTTGCACATACAAACACAATGGCAAACAAAAGCACACTGTCACAAACACAGTCAGTCAGAAACATGATGCATCCTTGTTTTCATCCTGCCCTGGAAGTGAACTAGCAGCATTGCAGAACTTTTAGAACTGAAAACAAGAGGAAATTCTTAAAATAAACCTCTGTGTTCCCAGAATTGCATAAGCAGCCTAGTTAGGCACAGAGCTGCAGATGGAGAGTCTGAGGCAGATAAACACAGAGCTGGCAGAGTTTACAAGTTTCTCTTCAGCTCTCTCCAGTTACACAAACCTCAATGGAAAGATAAAGGGAAGAACATAAGTTGGGTGTGTTTCAGCGCGCTACCATTTTCTGGCCTTGAAGTGGGAGCTGAGATGAGTTTCATGGGTGGGGTCTGTTTTAAAGTTGGAGGTTACCTTGTGGTTGTGGGTGCGCGGTCCTGTCGAATTAGCGAAGCTCAAATAATACGTTCTACGTTTTTAGTTCTGCCACCTGGCTTCTCGAAATAGACTCCATGCTAAATTCAGAAAATGTGTGTGTTCTTAAAATACATAAAAAATTCTCTTCACTTTGCCAAAAGGGCAAGAATGATGCTCACTTCCTGTCCTGAGGGCACCATATGTCAGGCTGCTGTATTTAGACGTACTTTTAGTCTGTTTCCAAAGCCTTCTCAGTTTAAATATTATTTTTATAGCATATGCCAGACCTGGGGTGCTGTTTCGCTTCACTCATGAATGGCACAGACAGACATCTATGGTTAATTTAGCTTGTTATATTTGTCTTATACTGCTGTATATCGTCAGATGGCAAAAACTGGTTGTTTCTAAACACTTCAAAACGAAGTGATATGGACATGTAGCAATTATGTATACAAATATAGATTTATTTGTATTCTTTGCAAGCTATATAGAAACCTGTTTAGTCTGAAATACAGTATAAAGTGCTCTATACACCTGAGTGTTATCGCTAATAGTTGGATTTTCCAGTTTCAGTGCAGCTAGCTAACAATAAAGAACTACTTACTGCTTAAGAGACAGACAGTGAAAGTGGACTGTATATACTTGTTAACATAAAACTCAGTGTTGGAGCCAGGAGCGGTACAAAAGTGATCCCCTTAGACTGCTTTTTAGTTTTAGTTTTCCTTGTTTTCCCCTGAGTTATTAGTTCTGTCACTAGTTAGCTAACATATGCTAATATAAATCTGCTAGCAACAACCAACCCAGTGACATCGCATTCTTTACTGGCACAAGATGGTACTACACACGCTCTTAAACCTTTAACTTCAAACACTTATTTCTTAAATCCATTTTCACTGACTGTGTTAAATCTATGACAGTTTTATAGAGCACGGTGAAAATTATGGTGTAAATTAGCTGTTATACATTTGGTGTGTCATCTTGACCTTAAGGACTTCATTTCCAATTCTTCACTCTGTATTTAGTGGTGACTCAAAGAAAATTCTGTTACACAAATGTTGGTGACCGTTAAGTTATGTTCCAAATCTAAAGAATTTGGATTTATAATCTTTTTTTTTTTTTTCTCTAAAGCATATAGATGTTAATAGATGCTCATGATAGATGTTAATAATCACTGTATATGTGATGATGTTCATGCAAAACCCAGCCGTTAAGGAGTAGATGGGATATATACAGACATATGCATACATGCTCTATAATCATTAAAGATTTAATCAAAGTGCTGAAATAGTTTGGTCAACTCCTACCGTTTGACTCGTTAATATGTATCTTAATTAATTATTCCTCAATCTGTGTAACCTAAATTATTCTAATGACTCAGTTGAGTTGTGATTCTGATTTCAGGGTTTCTACTTACGTATTACAAGCCTGTCAGGTCAAAGTTGTTTACATGCAGACTACAGTTGGCAATAGGAGATCCAGATGTGCCTGTTCAGTGAGTTGAAGTTGAATGTGGTCATTGCTGCTGCTTTTTGGGTATGTAAACAGCTAATTTGGGTATTTTTCAGTGTACTAGCTCAATATCAAAGACCCTACTGGCAGAACAGCCAGCTTTGATTAACAATTCCTCTGAGAGAGTCTTGTTTATGACCGTTCAAATAGTGACTGACCCGAGAGAGTCACAACTGTCACTCCCATCAATATCCCCGCCCCTTAGTGACACCGCTTGACCGTCCAGGGGCCACTGCAGGTCAGAGTTCAATGCTAATGAGCCTCAGGTTCCTTCACATTGCTGTGCCAAGCTCTGGGACTCTAAGTGCTTGGAGGATTGATAGAGGCAGATTTGACTCCAATAGATAAACGGAGGAGGATTTATGGGGCTGACCACTGGGCACTGGAGCCTGACTGTGACCATGGAGCAGCCTTTGTCACTTTACAAAGTCGCATCATTGACATTGAAGCAAAGTATGACTGTGTGTGGGAGGGGGGGGTTCTTGACTGAGGTTTCACAGTGATGCACCTTACTTCTCAAGCTCGTCTCAGAAAATCAATTACAGCCATTTGGAAAATGGGTTAATCACTCAGTGTGTCTAATCTCAGGATCCATCTGTTATAAACATGATGTCATGTATTTTGGCACTTAAAGAACCTGTCTGTCCGTGCAGTTTGCTTCAGCGTTTTGCAGTTCATCATTCGGTAGGACTACATGTGAGTCATTACCTGCATTCACTTTCCATAAATCTAATGACAGGTTTTTACTGCATTCGATAAATGGCCCCTCTGAGCTTGGAGACCTTTACAAATGAATATGCTGATCTGGAAATGTTTAAACAGTAAACATGCCTTCTGTGGTTAAATGGAAGGATGGAAGGAACAGGGATGCACGAATCAATGCTCATATAAAATGTAGCAAATAAATATACGTTTTTAGAATTTGTATTAGTAAGATTATGTATACAAATGGAGCAAGATAAATGAAAATGCTTTGGTTGTTCACCCAATTTATTTGCATCTAATTTAGACCAAAATACCCCCAAAGTGGAACTGAAACTCAATTTTTGAGGCTTTATCAGTTATAAGTGGGGTCTCTGTCTGTGAGTTAAATGAGCTCACTTTCAGGTTGTATTCACTTTCCTTAAAGCAGTGTAGTACCATAATAGTTTGTCTCTTTGAAACTCTAAACTGACTTGGCAAACACGTTGCTTTTTGATGTTAAGAACAGTATGTCTCAGTCATACAGGTCTAGAGATCGATCAGCGGAAAGGGAAAACTATTGATTCTCCAACTTGTTGGCAAGTGGTTGCTGGAGATTGCTGGCTTTTGCAGTGTGAAATAAATTGCAAAGATGGTGCAGGACTGAAAACCTAAATGTGATTGGTTTGGTCGCGAACAGTTTGCTGCAGTTGCCTGCAGTTTGCATGGAAGATGCCAACTTGTCTGCAAACACTTGCCAACTATTTACTAAACAGATTTTCTCTGCACCACCATATGCATCTTTGCCTCCAACCGTGAGCGACTTCCAGAAACCACTTGCCAACTGGTCATAGACTTGTGGTTGGCAGGGTATCGTTGACCACTTTCTAGGCCTCTGTGAATGCAGCTGGAAGTTTGAACATAAGCGTGTTCTGCCCAAAATCTGGCCACTGAACTGGTTTTGAAGTCATTGTATATTCATCCCACGCAGTGAATGTAACTGTATCGTGCATCATACGTGTCTCTGTGTCTTTACAGCTCAACCTCGACCTCTAACAGATCTTAAAGTTTACCAGGAACTTCCATTCATTTCTGATTTATTCCTCCTGACCCCTCTCCATGTTTTCTTATCTTCGCGAAGCCTCTGCCTGTGTGCTGATTTGTGGTTCCTGTTGAAAACTTTTCAACCTGCACTATTGACATTTCTTCCCCTCATTACCTCCATCAGACAGATTTATGTCTGAGATGCACAGAGTTGCACATTTGCAGAGAGTTGTTGCTTCTAAAATTCACTTTGTGTTCAGTTTGAATACACTTTCACTAAAGGAGTTTTTTTTTTCTTCTTAAATGATGAGAAGTTTGTGCAGATAGCGTGACCTAGTTTAGACGCACACAAAATTAACAAATAGCAAGAAACAGACAAATAAAGAGAAGCGTTGATCCCGTTTGATGCGAGCTCCGAGAGATAGCATTTTTTTTTCCTCTGGATGTTTCTCTGTTAAATCAAAGCACATTTCATTATCGCAAATCATTCGGTTTCCTGTGTAGTTTAAACATTTCTACACAAAGTCTGCTTTTTTAAATTAGACCACATACATTCTGCTTTTTCCTCAACAAAGCAGGAAAAAAAAGAAGGAAACCGAATGTAAAAGGGAAAAACAGAGGAAAACTTGAGTCCTAATTAAAAGAAACCAACATTTCTGAAGCTTTTCCTACTTTTCGTTCGGTACACCTCGTTTAAATTCCGAGACATCGATGAAGGCGAGTCAGCATCGAGTCTTTTTTGACATTCAGCGTTAGCAGAAGTAGAAGGAACGTGTGAAACAGAGAAGCAGAGAATAGCTGATAGTTTAGGATAAGTAATAAAAATGAATGAATAAAGCTGAACACAGACTCAGATTACTGAACGTGTGGATGAGTGTGTTTGAGCCTGGAAGAATATTTGTATGTGTGTCTGGGACAATTGGAGTGATCGTTTTTCATCTGTCTACAATCTCTAAACACACACACACACACACACACACACACACACACACACACACACACACACAGCGACCTCTGCCAGTTCCTTCTTTCCTTCTCTATTCTGAACACGTTAGACCAGGACCCTGTCGTTGACCCTCCAAAGAGAGATTGATTACATGAAAGGAGAGAATTTTGTTTGCCTTCCCTCTCCAGGTTTTCACCCTGCTCTTTCTCTGTCACCATCTCTTGGCTCTCTCCTCAGCTTTTTATTTCTTCTTTCTGTTTACTTCACACTCTGCCTTTTTCTTTTCCCCTTGACTTTATTTTCTCCTCTGTCGAGTTACATTTGGAAACACTCCACCCTGGGTTTTACCTCCACAAATACCCGTCTGCTCCCTTAGGGGTGGATTTTAAATGCAAGAGGCAGCACAAATGTCCAAATTAGTTTCTTTTGAATTGTTTTATTGTGGATTCAGTCCCGCTGATGTTCTGCTCTCCCTTTCTCTGGGCTGAAGGGTTGGGGCGAGTGCGCATGGGGGTGTTGAGGCAACAGCTGGTCATATGTAAATGCTCTCTGCGGGTGGGTGTGAGGTTTGGGCATCTTGCTGGGGTGGCTGCGTGTCCACCCTCAGGGTCTATGAGTCATCCTAAAATAAATGGGAACCCTTGAAAAGAGATTACAGTGTTTTTGTCAGGTCGTGTTTTCCAAACACTTTGTCTTTCTCATCATTTCCAGTGTCGTTTCTCTTCGCATATACATTAGCCGTGCTCAATCAGGAGTCATTTTCTCTTTGTTTTCTTTCAAAATGTCTTCTTTGGGTGTCACGAGATGCTTTCAAATGAATTTTTATTCATTTCGGTCGTGCCAGCGCCTCAGGGGTCTGTCTAACCATCACAGTTTTTCCATCTAGAAACGATGCAGGCCAAATGTTTAGCGAGGAAGACAAAAGCCAACTCTGTTTCCATTTTCTTTTACCTCCTCTGCTCTTCTCCTTTCATCTCTTCTCATCACCCACAGTGGGTTTGGAGTTGAGAGAGCTAACATAATATTGATTCTTTTCAACAGCGTGCAACACGAAAGACAAACACAGATGGAGCCGACGGCATCCTCTCATATATATATATATATATATGTATGTATATATATGTATGTATATATGTGTGTGTGTGTATATATATGTGTGTATATATGTATACATATGTATATGTATATGTATATATGTATATATTTGTCTCTAACGCCTATGTCTCTCATCACAGATACACCTCTAATGGTGAGGAGCAGCAGCGACTCTGCATTGGCCCCGCCCCTTGAGATGACAGCCACACCTCCACCTGATGAGCAAAGCAACGGGTCTCTTGAACCGGTGAGTTACATAGGAAATAACTTCAAAATTAGATTTATTTTTTTTTTGTTTCTCAGTGAAACTGATGTCTGCTGTCACCTTTGACCAGCTAAACATAATGAGAGAACGGCAATAAGCTGTTAGATATTCAGATTATTTATATCAGGTATTCTTTTCTTCCTCATTTCATTGCTTTCAAAAAGGAGCAATAAAAGAGCTCCATCAGAAATTCAATGTTCACTCTCCATTGATTAAACTCCTGCAGGGGAAAACTAGTTTTTCAGTGAAAGCAACAGAACAGTAAATAAATATGAGAGAGGAACATATTGTATTTCCAGTTGCATATTTGGTCTCTGCCTTTCACTCACCGAAGACAAATGGAGAAACCCAGTGAATATCCCTCTTGTGGTCCAGCTCTCTGCCCTAGGCATTACTTTGAAAGGATTGGCTTTTCAAGCGCTCAGCCTCTTTTTGAAACGGGCCGCCATTAAGGCCGACTTTTTTGTCCTCCGTGGGTTATTGAATGTGCGTGGAGGACTAGATGGAGGCTCTGTGAGGTCACACTTGTATGTGTGTGTCAGGGAAACTCAGGTAGAGAGAGGGAGGGGAGGAGAAGGAGCCCTGCTGTTTACCCCCGCTGTGTTCAACTCAGCGGTGACTAAGCAGAACACGGGCATCAGTGGGCATCGTGTAAACACAATGACAGAGCCCGTATTTTATGTCCAAGAAATGTCGGGGCTCGTGTGCTTCAAACAGCACGCCTGGACCAAAATGAACAGGCTCATTATAGATGATTTAAAATGTCCTTAGAACTGTTTACATAAATCCACATCTCTTTGCTGCATGACAGATGAAGCCCTGCTTTCGACTGCTGCAGTCTTATTTAAACCCAGACAAAAACAATGCCTGTAAAGACGTTGCTACAGCAGTTTTTAAAATGTGACTCTCTTTTTAAGACCAAGTGTTTCTTTATGTTGCTTTGTTATTTAAAACCACACCAGTGGCTTGGCTCTATGTACAGCAGTGGCTGTAGGCTCTTTTCCTACCAGAAAGTCACATGTTGCCTTTCTGTAAGAAGCTGCAACATCACAGAGAGGGTCTTTTTGTGTTGGGTGTGCAGTAATATCAGATACAGGAAGTAGACAGTTTGGTCTGACAGAGCATATAAGTGTACATGCAGTCCTGTGAAAATGAATTTTTTCTGTGTAGTCCTGTAAAACAGAAGTACACCCTTACTGCTTCCATAGGAATTAATAGGTTAATTACCGTATTTTCCGCACTATAGGGCGCACTTAAAATCCTTTAATTTTTTTTTTTTTAAATCGACAGTGCGCCTTATAATCCGGTGCGTCTTATATATGAATTCTGGTTGTGCTTACTGACCTCGAACCGATTTTATGTGGTACATGGCGCTCAAAAATCTGTCAAAAAATGTTTTAGTATGACTTTGGTAAGCTACGAAGCCGCACCGCTTGATGGATTGTCGGAGCATTAAGACTACCGTAGTCAGGAGCCTCGCGGAGTAATCTGGGTCCAAAACTCCGTCCGCTTCAGGTCCCAAAGTCAAACAAACACTGCAGCATCACTGAGAATTAAAAACTGTCTAAATTCTTTCATCTTTAATAAAATGATCAGTGTTGCTGCTTTACCAGGTGTAACAATTAAGTTTAACATCCAGGCATCCATGAAAACAGAATTTATTAAATTTAACGGAGTTAAAAGTTAGCAGGAAGTTAGCTCGCTAGTTTCCACCTAAACATGATATACCATGTTCTGACTGAGAGATTTCTGAAAAGATTAAAACGTACAGCTCTGCTATCACTTCCAACATAAATGAAGACAGAAAACTAAACAGCAGTGACTTTTGTAGGGTTACTGAAGTTGGACTAGCTGGTATATAATGATGTGCTA
>VUQG01041056.1:0-28513 GCA_015106755.1 Etia nguti | reverse complement strand
ATCAGCTACTGTAAGTCGCCAGTGCCACATAAAGCGAGTTATTGTGTACACAGTTCTTATATGAAAGATTCACAAGCGGACACATATTTCCATATTATTGATTCAGGCCTCTGGACATTATTTTTCTTTAAATATTCTCAATAGAAACGCTGATAAACTAACAGGCCATGTTTCAGCATCAGTAAGAAGGAACTCAGGTCCGCAGCTTAACCGCTAAACACAAAGCTCCTTTTTAACATTAAAGGTCATCCAGCAGATGTTTCTACTCTGTTTCTGTTCCCTTTGGAGGAGATTTTACATACCCGTATATTTTCCCAAGAGTTTTGGCTGCCACGGCCTTAAACCTGTCCGGCCGGACCTCCATCCTCACGTCTCCAGGACCGGACCAATGTGCAGTCTTTGCACGCTCCCGACTGAGCGCACAGCCTTTCTCCTCTGCTTCCCGGCTCCTTGCTTCTTACTCACATTAAAAGAACCGATTTGGTTGGGTCACCAGCTTTCTTAACTCACGCTTTCTTAACTCAGCTTTCATGTGAAACGAGACTCGTAATCAGCGACAGACTTTCCAGAGATTTGACTGAGCCTGCTTCAAGTCCCTTTGTATAAAACCAGTCGAATATGCATGTTCAGCCCCACTTTTCCGGATACAGTGATGTCCAAACAAACTTCGTCACACTGTTTGGTGTCCGTAAAGGTTCACAGAGAGCCGTAGGCAACTTTCGACAAGATACATAGTCAAACGTTGTCTCTGGCCATGGTCCTGAAACAGATTACTGCTGCCTGTGCGCTAATCTCTCCAAGTGTGTAGTGAGTGGAAGGTATACGGCACTTCCTTCCTCGTTTTAAGCACTGACTATCCAAGCCGCGGCTATTCTTGGACTGCACAAGCCTTGAATGGGGAGTTAGTGTAAACACTGTCCCACCAAGAATATTAATAGAGTTTCTGGGTATTTGTAAGAAGGTACGCAGACTCACCTCGGGACAGTGGTTGTGGATTAGATTGCAGGGCTTTTTCGCGTTTAGGACCAGAAATCAATTTTAGAAGGATTGAAAGTCAATAGAACATCACAAATGGAGGAGGCGAGTCTCAATCTCTTCATGATCTGCACCTTACCAGCAGCGACAGAGGCAGGGCTGCTATATGTCATTATAAGTTCATGTAGTCAGTTATTTGGTGCATATTAGCGAGCTGCTTTCTTTACGAGACATTTTTTTTTTTTTACATATAGAAATGTCTAAACTGGCATAAAAACAGGCTTAATGTAACTGTATACTGTAGATATCCCTTCTATAAAGAAAAGAGTGCAAAAGAAAAACTGCATTGAAGTATTTTATGTGTGTGGGTCAGTCTTCTAAAATCGTATTTTCACTTGTCCATCAACAAAAGTGTGTCCGTATTGATTTTATCTTCCAGTCTCTTTACACTGGAAGTGCTGCATATACAGTTAGGTTCATGAGGATTTGGACAATGGTAGTCCTTTTTATACACAGTCCCTCATTTTTGGAGGCTCGGGTGTAACTTGACAACTGACTGAGAAGCAGTTTCGTGGCATTTCTTTACCATTGCGTTCATTGTTTTACGACTGTGCCTGATTGTTGATTTGGCCACTCCTAAAGCTGTTGCTACTTCTCTGATAGGTTTATTTGTTTTTTTTTCAACCCACCAATGGCTTCCTTCTAATTAATCAGCATCTCTTTGACCGATTCTGGACAGTTCCAGGGAAAAACTACCTAAAAGTCTGTCAATTAATCTTCAGCCTCTGAAAATGTTGAACTTTGTTTGGCTTGAATTTCTAAAATCTAACGTTATTTACTTTTGTTAAATACCCTGAACTTAAGCTGAAAGTCTGCAATTCAATCACACCTTGGTTGTTTGATGTAGGAACCACTGTGGTGGTGTGCAGACACTGTAAAAATTCTCTTACTATCTAAATATTAAAGATGTACCTAACTGTATATTTTCATAATCATCAAATATAAAGTATTATAAATAAAACATCAATTCTAATTCTTTACCAAATGAACAGGGTTTCATATTAAAATCAGTAATCAAGATAGTTTTAAAGAGGCAAAAACACCTTTCTCAGTCCAAGAGTCTGTATTCCTTTAACATGCACAGGTTAAATCAGGCTTGTTAAGTGTATTTTGCTTAAGTCATTAGTTAAACTTGCACTGCAGCTCATGAAGTAATAAATAGAGCTGTAATTTTTGATCACAAAACTCAAAAGACATATTTTTGTTTTTAACTTTGGAGAGTTTATTTTCTAATTAGAGGGTGGTGCAGCTTTGATAAGATGCTGGAAAAATCTAGTTTATTGTATGTAATAAACAAAAAAAAGGCAAAAATGACTACAGTTCATGCATATGACTGTGAATGAGAATAATGGGCAGTGAGGGTAAAGGAAGCCATGTTAACATTAACGGAGCTGGATGTGAAGATCCCGTATATTATATCGCTACGCTGTGCCTTAGTTTCCTCTTTATTTTACTGCTGTTTGAAAAAACTTGAGTAAAATCAAAAATTAGTCTATGTGTACAAAAAAAACAACACAAACATTCAAATAACTGTAACTTCTCCCTTTTCCATCATTCAAAAACAGTAACCTACACAAGCATGTCATATGCAACTCTTCTCCAGATCCTTCGCCGATATAGTTCTAAGAGAGCGAGAGGAGAGGAAGAGTGCAGGCAGGGGCATGGCAGACGGAGGAGGGGACAGACTGGGAGGGACAGAAATTATGGATGGCGTGTCCGAGAGGGAGCCGTAACCAGCTTTCTGCAGGTCCATTACACTGGAGCTGACAGAGGCGTGAAAGAACACTGGGGGAGGGTCCATGGAGTCTGTGTCTGCAGACAGAAAATAAGATCCGCTTTTAAAAGTTTTCTTTAAATAAAAAAGCTTTTTTAGATTTTAGCTTTAAGATAATGTAAGGACAAGACCCCAAAACAATGGAAAATCAAACATAATCAATCATTTTTATGGTGTATAAATTACAGATTTGCATTTCCATACACTAAAGCATCACTTTGCCTCTAAATAGAAGCAAACAGGAAGTGCTTTGGTACCAAGAAGTCAGACAGAAAAGATGACAGAGAGAATTATTTTCCTGCTGATGATAATTTATAAGTGTCTTATAAGCGTTGTTGTTGACAGTCTCTCAGGAATAGTTTCACATGCTGCCACACAGGTTCTGATCATTTCTGTTTCCAACTCAAATTGAACATGGTTCTACCTCAGAAACAATCGAAGCTACCTGGGTCATTGTTGAGCTGGGTATGCAGGTACTGCTGTTTGGTGTAGAACTTGTTGTAGATGCAGTACACTGCAGCCATCAGAGCAAAGGTTCCCATGGCTGCTGCGAGGAACAGACCCACTTTGGCATTATCCTTGTCTACAAGGGCATCTGCAGGGGCACAAACACACGACGGTGCTCATCTGAGTGTTCACGTAAAAATCTTTTTTAAAATTAAGGTGGACAGGAATTCAACATTTAGCAGTGCCAATTCAAGCAACTGCAATATAAAAATCCCAAAAAGTTACCAGAAGTCCAATGTTTCGAATAATTTATTCATGTCCCATTTGATTATAAACACTTTACATTTAGCTGGCCAAACTAAGCCACTCAAATATTTTCAATGGGTGTAACTTAACTTTCTTTCACCTCTCCAATTACTTGAAGTTAAAGTAAACTCTTCTGTGTTGTCCAAACTAGTTAGCCTGTACTTTTTGAATTAAACTATAAGCAGCATCACACTGTAATAGAAAATGTATTATTTTTATATAACAAAACATCAGTGGGGTGAACTTGAAATGCACTTGACAGCACTTCAGTTAATCGGAGCATTGGATCAATCTGCAGTCTGTAAGCTCTTACTGAAAACATTGAACTTTCCATATCCTCACACAGAACACTGCAGTGTTAATGCATTAAAGTGCAGACTGAAGCTGACAAACAAGCATCGGCAGGTCATTGCTTTTGCTCCCCTTTCTTCCTGTCTTTCTTGAACTTTCTTGTAGTGATCCCTACTACGGTGTAATCCTGCACGCATAGTGCTCTGACCAGCCTGACATGCCTCACACTGATGCTTTCCTATTAACCCTCACCAAAGGTGATATCATGATGGTATTAGGGCCATACACTCCTATTGAAAAGCATATATCTAACTTTGAGTAGTACTTACTTAATCACAAAAAAGAGTTTAAGTTTTTGTTTTTTTTTAAAAGAAGAAAATGTCACAGAAACATAAAAAAATTTTTTTTTAGCATAGTAAGTTTACACAATTTAATCTTTGTAATTACTTTGAGTAATTGGATTTACATGGTACAATTTTAACTAATTATCTTGTCTCACTGCTGGATGTCAGTAAATATGAAGCTCTCTTCACCAGTGTTTATACACTTACATCTCCGCATTGCGTTTAAATTATTGGTTTCCTCCTTTTGGAGTAGGTCCCGTATGTGTGGTGGTGGAGGTGGAGGAGGAGGAGGAGGAGGTGCTCCTGGGGCCTTATGGGAGCTGATTTTCTGCTCAGACTTCAGCGTGCTCTGGGAGCTGCTCAGTGGAAATATCAGCAGCAGACACAGAGCTGCCAGGCACGCCATGTTGGTCATCTATGAGTACACCTACAAAGAAAAACAATGTTTATAATAAAAATAATAATAAAACACAAAAACTTTCCTTCATTAGTCTGCATCTTACTCATGTTAAAAGTTAAACATATACAGTACTGTGCAAAAATGTTGAATCATCTCTTGTTTTTGTTTATGTTTTTGTTTTTTGAGCAATAGTTCTTCAGGCTTTCTGAAGGTCTTTCAAAGTTTTTCTTTGGTTTTTCACTCATTTTCAGTCCAGTTGTGCACCTGACCAATTTCAATGGAGCATTTTTTTGTTTTTGTTCATTTGGTAAGCCATTTAACAGTGAACTGTGAATCATTCAACCATAAAAAGGCACCTGACTCAATGGATGAACCAGTGTTATGTCTACAAATAACAGACATCTTAAACAGAATCTTTTAACACTTTATTACTAGTAGTTTGTAATTTGTTCCCATTTCTTTAGTTGAATCTATTAAAAAAATGCCAAGGCTAAAACAGTTTGACAGGTATAAAATAGTATTTTTGCACCAAACAAGGGGATTCTCAGTGTTACTGGTTAAAAACTTGGTAGCTGGTCCTTGAGAATTTTGAGGAAACTGGACAAATTGAAGAACAGACAAAGTGCCAAACCTAAAAGAATGCCCATAGCAGATGAAAGCATCTGAAAGTCAAGATAAATTCAGCACAGAACTGACACAGGACTCAAGAGATGCTTCACCAAAGAAATGGTCTCAGTTGTAAGCTGGCTGTCAAAAAGCCATTCTTAAGGTGAAACAGGGAAAAAAGGCTGAGGGATGCCAAACCACACAAGAACTGGTCTGAGAATCAGAGGCAACAGGTTTTATGGAGTGATTTGTTTTTTAGCATGGTAGTGATCCCGGAAACACTGCCAAAGCATAACTGGATAGAAAAACACAAAGTGAAACACTATCAGTCATGGATTGGCCTCCCCAGAGCCCAGACCTCAACATTATTGAAGCAGTGTGGGATCATTTTGACAGCGAATGGAACAAAAGGCAGCCAAAATCCAAAGGAGAGCTTTGAAAGTTCTTCAAGAAGCCTGGAGAACTATTCCTGAAGACTACTTAGCTAAGACAGTTCAGGCTGTGTTGAAGAATAAAGGTGTCACTACCAAATATTGGCTTTCATGCTCATCTGAATTGTACAAACTGTGCTCTGTATACTTGTTTGCAAGTGTTTCAATAGATTACTGCAACTATTTCCAATTTTCCTAGAAAAATACAAAGAAATTAGGGGTTGTTCAAGACTTTTGCACAATACTGTGCATTGTACATCAGTAAGAGCTATGGTGACCAAACTCAGACCATCAAAGGAGAACTGCAGATGCTTTCTTCTACGGTTATTTTCCATGTTGTAAACCAGACCCATTCCTACTTTTAAAAACACGTGTCTGGAACCATTTAACTGTCTATCTAATATTCACTTACTGTGACAAAACAATAATATTTAAGATAAATTATCTGTGCTTACCTGAGGTCAAACCAAAGCTGCCGTTTTTCTCAGAGTTGGGCGTTGGTCCCTTCCTCTCTGCCTCTCTCAACGACTGAACTGAGACTGCATCCAAGACAACTGAAGTCCCCAGACACTGAATATTTCCAAGGGGACATATATGAGCACGCCCAAGCATATACATGTAGCAAGTGCTAGGTTCAGGTAGGAACAGATGTTTTGAAGTTTTTTTCAATTACTATGACTTGTGAAAGTTCAAAATATCAGTTCATTTGTTAGTATTTTTCTCTAGTAGATATTAAAAAAAGTAAAGGGTTAGTTAGACGACTGCATAAATCATACAAAACTGCACTGAAACTACTGCTATGACCAATGATATCATCCATCACTGATCTGAGCCTGAGCTTTTGGATTGCTGCATATGCTGAACACATTATTTGAAATGTTAGTCAAATTTAATATTAGCATCCACCATTGTAAAAGTATACATGACAGAAAATCGGGAAAATACACGGCTCCAAAAACTCAAGGTAACACTCGATCACTGCAGAATAACACATATCAGTTAAACTTCAGGGATGTCGATCTGTCCAGTTAGGAAACATAGACTACTGTGAATCCATGTCACCCTGCTTCAGAGCATAATAAAGGGACAAAACACGCACTGGAGAGTCAACAACAAAACAAATCCAAACAGTTTTGCAGATGCTGACCACAAACCTTTGCTCTTGTCTGAACCCTACTGACTATTTTTTCTCTGTTTTTGCATTTTGTTAGTCTCTTTTTTTTACTGCTGGTAGCATGAAATGGTTTTTGCAGCAAACTCAGGTAGCACAGGTAATCCAGCTCCTCCAGCATGGCACAAGAAGGTTTGCTGTCTCTGAGCACACTCTCAAGAGTGTGGAGGAAATAAGGAGATGTGCCAGTACAATGGAAGAGCTGGAAAGAGCCGCAGAAGGGCATCAACCCAGCAGCAGGACCGATATCTGCTCGTTTGTGCAAATTCACGATTAATAATACGGCAGAGCACTCCCTGAAACATCATCCAGCACCACCGGTTTGGCAATGGGTCACTGATTGTCTAGAGAAGTATGCACACTGGCACTGCTCCTCCTGCAAGAACAGATACTGCTGCTCATGTTGTTGAATTGAGTCCTCAGCAGAAATCAGTCAGGAAGAATGTCTGTGTCGGTACCTGCTAAAACATTTTAAAGGTCGCTTTGTTTTATTTGCTCAAGTGCATCTGTTGTCACTTTCATTTGCACCAAAGCAGGTGAAATGGAGTCACTGTGGTTTATGCTTCCTAACTGCACAGACTGATATCCCCGAAGTTTAACTGAGTGTGTGATATACTGCCATGATTAACAAAGTTATTATAGTTAAACTAAAGCTAAACTAAAAACTAAAACTAGATGAGAAAAAACATTTTAGTCAACTAAAATAAAAATGAAAACTAGGCTTTGAAAAAAGTTAAAGCTAATTGAAATTATTTTTGTGAACTTAATATAATAATAATTATATTATATATTATTATATAACAAGAAAATTTACTCCGAAAACAAACTGAATCTGAACTGAGCTACAAAAGAAAAAGTCAAAATGAAATAAAACTATTGGTAGCCTCCAGTGCTACTCCTCAGCCTCCTGACAGGGGGCACAAGTCTTCATGAAGTGCACGTTGTAGAGCACATGCCTGCCAGGTTGCCTCTGAAACACCTGTGTCACCACAGGCAAACATAATTCATTAAGCCTTAATGTAAGAATGCTCTTAATCTTAATCACAATCTGTTCTTACCTGCATTGTCAGGACAGTACACATCACCAGACAGTGTCTGTACTTCATTGCCTGTTTTTGTCAAAAGTCTGTTTAAACTCATCAACTTGTCTTCCCAAGAGTTTTCAGAAAGCTTGACCTTTAACCTTTACCTTGAGGTCACAGAAATTCAAGTTTGTCTGAGATTTTTAGTAAATGTACTTATGGCAGAGGTGTCAAACATAAGACTCCAAAGACTCCAATCAGGCCCGCTGGACTGAATTTTTTGTGTTAAGACCTCCCCCATTGCCATTCATACGACACCAAAGTAAATAAGATGTAGATGAACAATAAAATGACAGAAAGTTCCCATTTTTCACTATCTATTATAGAAATTTCTGACAAATTTGGCAATTAATTAACCGAACTTTTTCTGTCATTTTATATTGATTTCTTACAATGAAAGTTTAAAGATGCATGCTGACAGACTTCTTTCATTTACTACAGCAGCATTTATTTATCATGTAGGAAAATTGCACTTCTTTTTCAGGATTTAAATCTATTAAATCTGTAGTTAAACTCCTTCACACTGGCAGAAGTAAGAATTACACTGGTCTGGCCCACTTAACATCAAAGTGGGTTGTATGTGGCCCACAGTGTAAAATGAGTCTCTGACCTATGGTATCAATTTGAAAGTCCTACATCCCCTCACTCTCGAGTTATTGTGTTCACAAAGCTGGGTGTCCATGCTGCCTGCCCGGGTGATCTGACGATCAAGTGTTCCCTTCATTTTTTGGAGCAGTGTACAAAAGACCATATTACACTCTGAATATTAGGAGAGAGCAGAGACCTACAGCCCTTTCTGCTTAATATTCTGACAGTTAATCATCTAAGCCAGGAGTGGGGGAACTCCAGGCCTCAAGGGTCGGTGTCGAGCAGGTTTTAGATGTGTCCTTGATCCAACATAGCTGATTTAAATGGCTTAATTACCTCCTCAACATGTCTTGAAGTTCTCCAGAGGCCTGGTAATGAACTAATCATTTGATTCAGGTGTGTTGACCCATGGTGATATCTAAAACCTGCAGGACACTGGCCCTTGAGGCCTGGAGTTTCCCACCCCTGATCTAAGCAGTTTGAACCTTAATGTGCCTGCAGCCCTGCAAGGACTCTCAGACTATCCAAGGACTAAAAGATAAGAAAGAGAAACAAAACAAAGAAAGGCACTCACTGTTCTCTTTATCTGACAATTAAAACACCTATTTGAAAGCAAAAGCTACAATAGATCCACTCCCTCATGTTTCATTTCACCTGCACTCCTGCAAATAAGCTGCTGGGGAATTATAGACAATGAAAACTATCATGTGCCTTCTTTCTGTTACAGCTGGAAAGAGTCAGAACACGCCACCGAGCTCTGCTGGCTGTAAAACAAAACGTCGTATTGTCTTTGTATCATCTTTGTTACAGCTTCACAGATATTTACCCCTCGGCGGGTCTCCATATGCTTCAACTTTCCCAGGAAGATAATTGTGCAGATGGGCGGCAGCACCCAGCAGGTAGTGGAAAGTGCATGTTTTAATAAAGAACAGGACAGTGAAAATCTTCTACACTTTTTCCATTATTTTAAAGACTTTATGAACTTTAAAACACAAATGAGATGCTAAAGTTTATTAATAAAAGAACAGCAACATATGATACAACAACAGTATCTTACATACATTTTGCACATTATACAAACTCACGGCCTACTTACACACTACTGCAATGTCAAAAGAAATGTTTTTAAAATTACACGAATGCTGGGATGCTTTTAACGGTTTGTTCATTCTGCCCTATTAGAGCTGAAGGCACCCATGATTAAACAGCATTACGATCCATCAAGTCAATTCATTCAACTGTATCCTGCTAAAACAGAAAAACTACACCAGGAAACACGCTGCAGCTGTGAGACGATATCACAGAGCAATGAAATCTAAAAAATATATTAATCTTTACAAAAACCATACACAAAAGCTACTTTATGCAAATTTCCCATTTACAACTACAAAAAGGTACTCAAATGTTTAGCTATTCTTTAAAACAATTTTACATGTACCATTTACATATATACACATCATAGAAATATCTTTTTATCTTTTTGTTGCGTTGTCAAGTGACATCTTTTTGTCACTTGACAACAGCTTCAGTCAGTCTTTGTAAATACACAGATGTGCAGATTTTTTTTGCACTGGCTTTGTTGCCGAGGAGTTTAAAAAACAGAGGAAATAAAAACCTCACCACACATTTATCAGCTGTTTCCTTAAACAGATAATGCCAGCCTGCATGTTTATTATAACCTGAGCAGTTCCACCTGCTTAAGTAGTGAATAATATCTTATCAAGTTCAAACACAGAGTCTGGTCTCGGTTGTGTTTTTTTGACTGTAAACATGCTGTGCTGAACAGCAGCAAACTCAGCTAAACCGACTCATTTCTGGAGTAAACATGATAGTAAACTTGTACTGTACTGTATTGTACTGTAGGTATTAATCCAAGTTGCTCAGGAAAAAAATAAACATACAATGAAAATATTTGGCAGTCACTGCAAGTCTGACCTCAACAGAGACAGCAGTGAAAGGTTAATGACGTAGTAGCTCAGTCGGCTCATGATCAATCACAATTCACAGGTTATTGTAATGAATGACGAACAGAAAGAAAAGAAGCTACGAAAATTAAAGGACGATGTAAATGAATGTTAGATATGTAACGTTAACAAAACAACTGTAACATGATGACACGATGTTTATCATCCTCTGCCATTTCTGGATCTGAGTATCAGGGGCAGCACTCATAGCAAAGATGCTCAGACCTCCGTCCGTCTCCCCAGACAACTCCTCTGTCTAATGGATCTGACCCAGGGCCTTCTTTGCCCCACTCCCTTTGTTAGCTCCGGTAGAGTTGAAGACCCATTAGGAATGTGTCAGATGTAAAGCCAGCTGAACCAAGCGCTCACTGTGGCCCCTCGTACGTTCCCCCTCAGTGAGGGGCCCATGAGACTCAGACAACATGCAACATGGTTGTTTTTTTCATTCCTGCCAGCAGGAGGTACTGTGGGGTTCCATACATTGTGGACTGGGCAGTGGTGAGGAGCAGAGGCTCTGATGGTCCAAACCCTGGTTGCCAACACTGGCTTTGGGAACATGGAATATTTATGGCTTATATTAAAAGCATATTTTTGCTTATTTGGACACTAACTTTGGTAAAATAATTTAATGGAAATTTTACCTAGTAGTTTTCACAAAACAAACCTAAATTATCTGCTCCATACCACAAACTTTTTAAAAGCTGCTGGAGCATCTTTAGCATCTAGATCTCCTTTGACTTTAAAAGTTTAAAAAGAAGGAAAAATATTAAAATGGCCATTTGGAATATTTCTGACCAATTTGGCAGCATCTGTAACTAGTGGTAGTAACGGCAAATGTAGTTTAATACTACAGGTCACAGACTCCTGGGAACTGCTGTCCTTTTAGTGAAGACCTTGGATTACAAACTGATTAACACCAAAAATAACAGCTGGCATTATGTAGATGTGTTTCTGATTTTGAACAAGTGAGGTAACTGCAAGGCTCAGTAACAAACTGTGTCTCTTTTATAATACATCAGCTTATATATCACTGATAAGTTCCTTCTCCTTAAATACAGCCCATTCGTTAAGGGTTTAGGAAACCGGAGCAGCGTCCCCATTCCTATGTTCCAGTTCTGAAATGTCGGTCATAGGAGTTTCCTCTGTGTTAACCATCCTGTAGTGAACATTCTCTGCATCCCTGGAAGTTTGTGTGTTTCTCTTTTGTAGAAAAGCGTGGATGAAGCCCACTGGCACGGGCAATGTGGCAAATATGATCAATAAAGCCAAAACAGCCAGAGCCCAATCGGGGTATTCCAAATGCTCCTCAGAAGCCTGAAAAAATAAAATAAAATGAATCATTCAGGATGGTAAACAGTTAAGAGCTTTACTGTATTGTAAAAGATGGTCACATATTGAGCTTCAGGTTACTAAAAATAAACTCCAAATAAAACAAGCACAAATGCAAAAATCTCTTCTCAAATAGCTGTTTTCTTTCCTGTAATCATAAAGTGCATATTTTTCTACACTACTCTGCAGTAGTCTGGAGGCACCCCTCATTTCTTTATATTTTGCTTCCAATGAGCCAGGCGTTCTTGTGCTTTTTTTAAAGTTGTTTAGGGCAATAGTTCTCCAGGCTTTCTAAAAGTCCTTCAAAGCTTGTCTTTGGACACTGGCCGTTTAACACTGACCATGAACTGTTCAAGCATTAAGAAAAGAACTCGACTGTGTTGTGTCGACACATAAGAAACTATTTAGCAAAGAACAGATTGAAATTCTAGGCACTTTGTTACTGGCAACCAGTTGCAAACACACCATCTGTTTGCATTTCTTTATCTGAACCTTTGAAAAATGCCAAACATAACAGTTCGACAGGCTTAAAAAAGACAATGACATGATTCCCAAAGAGCTAATAACTGAAACTTTGCATATCTCAGCTCGGTGTGCAGTGTGCCCTTTAAAAAAAAGGAAGAAATCGGACAAGTGGAGGACAAAAGAAGAAATGACAGGGCTAAAAGAAAAAAACTATCGATAGCAGATGAGCAATATCTGAAAGTAATGTCCTGAACAAATAGGGGGAAACAATCTGATACAGGAGCTGAGTCTGGCCTTTCAACTAATCCATCTAGTGTTTTCCAAAGTTTCATCAGAAATTGTCTCAGTGAAAATGTGTCTTAAGGAGGGGAAACAGGGAGAAAAGGCTGAGCCAAGTCTAGTTCTTGTCTAATGCTAAAAAAAAAAAATCAGTTTCAGCAAGTCTTATGGAGGGTTTAATTTTTCAGCATGACAGTGATTCCAAACAAAAACACACAGTGGAGCGCTATCAGTCATGGACTGACCTCCACATTATTAAAGCAGTGTGGGATCATCTTGACAGAGAACAGAACAAAATGAAGGCAACATCGAAAGAAGAGCTTTGAATGTTCTTCAAGAAGCCTGAAGAACTATTCCTGAAGATTACTTAAAGAAATTACACAAAAGCTTTCATAACAGAGGCTGTGATGAAGAATAAAGGTGGACATATTAAATATTTACTTTCAAGCTTGTTAGCCTTATATACTGTATTTGCATGTATGTTTGCAGATGCTTCAATAAATTCTTGCACTTCTTTCTCATAAGGAAAAGAAGGGTAGTTCAAGACTTAAACACAGTTAATAAATAACCTTATACCTTTTCCTGGTTCCATGACATATACGTTGGGCGAGACAGGAACATGCGGATAGTGGTGGCTCCGAGCAGCCCAACCATAGCTAACAGGCAAATGTATTTCCACAGGTATTTGTAAACGACACTGGGACGCCAGCCCAGCATTGCTTCAATGTCGTTAAGGAATCTTACGGAGAAGGGAAAAAAAGACAAAGAAAGTACACAAGACTTTTGTGAGATTTATGGTTAAAAAATACACTTCAGTTAGCAACAATCTGAAAAGAAACCTCACCTATCAGCTCCATACAACCAAGAAACACTGAAAGTCTCAAAAACCACCACGATGATGAGTGGCAGCGTCGCAGAGTAATCATCAAACATCATCACAAAGTAGTTCCCACAGCGCTGGGTGAAGAGCAGGCCAAGCAGAAAGCCAATGATGCAGCTGGCAACTGCAACAAGACAGACATGTTGTTATTAAGAAAAAAAAACATATTCTTTAATTTCAGCATAAGCCTTTACAACAGAACTCAGTGGATGACATAAAATTTTTTATTAAAGGACATCAGTTTCAGATTCAAAGTCTGAAGCTGTGTACACACTGGAAACACCTCACTTGTGTCTTTGAAGTGAAGGCTGGTCACTTGTGGGCATTTCAGGCTCTGGTTGCCTGGGTAACCATCTAATTTATTTAATACCACGTTATATGACAGTCGGCCGTGTTCTTCATTCTCAATGGATACTCTCTTCAGTTTCTATTGCGTCCAGTGTCTACGCAGCTTTATAGTATTGACGGATGTGCAGTTTAACAGCTGTCAGTGATCAATCAGCTGTCTGACTGCCTTGAGTCATGCATGAATTTTGAAACAATAGAAGAGGTAAAACTGGTTCTTACTTGTGAGCTTGGTTTTGTTCCTCGCCAGACATTTGAAGCGGTCACTCAGGGGGGCGAGGATGCCCTCCATAGTGCCAAACATAGTGCTGAGTCCAAGATTGAGTAGCATGAGAAAGAAGAGGGCGGACCAGAAAGGGCTGCCAGGCAGGAGGGTCATGGCCTCTGTGAAGGCGATGAAAGCTAGACCTGTTCCCTCCACACCCTGAACATAAACACAGCTTTAGTCATCATGATTTGCAAGCCAATTATAACATCATCCACGTAAGCAAACTGAAACTAGTCTAAGAAATGTAATGTTTACCTTTTGCATTTCTTTTTCCAGGTCACAGTCTGTTAAATTGCCAGGCACCATAGATTCATACTGTTTGACCCAGTCTCTGTAGTCCTCTAGAGCCACAGATTTGGGATCAGAGTAGTTAAACAGTGGCATCACGTTATTGGCCACAAGACCATTGTGAAAGTGTTTTGACAGGTCATTTAAGTTGCTATAAAAAAGACAAAAGAATACAGAAAAGTATTACATTTATGACTTGAAAATCCAAACACAATTTCCCTCAGCTACATCAACAGTGTTCATGACGCTGCACATGCAAAACACACATTTTTTTCTTTTATAATTAAACATACCTGGCTACACACTCCATGACCTTGTTTTTAGCTCGGAAACCAAGCACGGCAAAGACCACTAGAGTAGCCAGCACAGACGTGAGGAAGTTTATGAAGGACACAGTGAAGGCATCACGGTGGCAGTTGTTGTTCCTGGGGTTGTAGGAAGAGTAGGCGATAATGGACCCAAAGCCGAGGCCCAGTGCAAAGAAAACCTGCGTGGCTGCCTGCCGCCACACCTGCACATCTGCCCAGATTTCCAACTGCATTACAGAAACAAAAGCTGTGTCAAAGAACTATTTATATCTCTTTCTCTTCTCTACACTGAACCAGACGTTTTATCTGCCGATACCTTGGGGTAAAACATGAAGCCGATTCCTTCAAAGGCTCCATCCAGCAGGAGCCCTCGGATGAGAAAGCAGAACAGCACCACGTAAGGGAAGACGGAAGAGAAATACATCACCTAGGGAAGTGCAAAACACATCATAATAAACACATAATGTTAAATATAGACATCAGCATGGTTTTAAACATTAAAAGCTATTTACAGAGTGTAAACTGTGTTTACTGCATCATTACAATTGGATAAGCAATTAAAGGAGACTTATTATGCTTACAGTTCAAAATAACCCCTAAAGGGCCTCAGCCCCTTAGTTCATCCCGAGACTGAAACAAGCTGTTTTAGCTTCGTCCCTTTAAGTGAACTCACTCCTGATTGGCTGCCCCTGGCAAACAGAAGCTCTTAACTGCTGGCTTTATGTGATGTCATACGTGCCAGGAGAAGGAAAAAAAACTGTCTGAGACTAAGTGTTTACAGCAGTGTGGAGCTTGAGCTTCATTTATCCCATTTATATGGCAATTTCTTTTGTTATAGCTGTTGAATAATGACAATAAATAAATACAATATTTTAAAATGAACAAAAGAGCAAACCAGAATTTGAAATACCAATGCAGTAGTTAACATTAGTGTATGAAAGAGGATAATGGTGTGAGAATGTGCCAACAAATTTGTGCTATTAGGACCAAAAGTTTTAACTGGGCCTCCCTAGCTGACTGCCGTGCTTATCACAACAAAAGCATATGGCTCTTGTGATAAAAACAGCAGGAATCATCTGATATGAGCTGAGTGAGTGACGTTAGCATTAACACAAAACACAGTATACAGCAAAACACATCATCCCCATCCTCGTCAAGTGTTTACTGTAGGCAAGACAAAAGTCTTGTCCTTGCCATATAATCTTTTTTTTTTAAGTTTTGTCCCCCATTGTGGTGTACAGCAGCAAAGAGAAATGACTGTTTAAAGTACTAGGGGAAACACACAGCACGGTATCAACCATGAATACAAATTTACAAAAATATTCAAATACGTGAAACAGTTTTTGCTATTTGAGGTCAGCCGACACGTAAGCCACGCATTCCACAGATTCAGTCACTCACAGTAACCCTGAAATCCAACACATGACAGGGATTTAACCCAACTGAGAGATGTAAACAGCAAGCAGCGCTGCATGTCAGTGTTAGTCAGCAAGACAAATGAAGGACTTGCCTTTTGTTATTTTAGTTTTCTAATCAGCTGATTCCAGAGTAAACACTGGAATAAATATTTCATTTCCAGAACAATTATTTTCTTTAAAACTACCAAACAAACCTGTTCCAGCATAACTTCTAATGGAGGCACCGGTTTTTCCTTTAAATGTGATTCACACAACACCAGCGTGTATATTACAGTGTACATAAACACACTCATCAGTCATTTAAAACTGAGACATTTGAAGAAGAAACTTAAATAATAAAGGTGCTTCACTATAACAAATGCACACAATAAGACCGGACAGGTACCTTTACAGACGTCTTGATACCCTTGAACATCCCCAGACACACGATGGTCCAGGCTGCCAGCAGACAGCAAACGATGTAAGTGTTGAAAGAGCCCGTCTCATTGATTGAATCTGTGATATCCAGAGCTTTGCGGTACCAGAAATACGACGTGGGAGAGCTCTCGCTACATTCTTTTACTGGTGAGAAAAGGAAAAATACATATCAAATTATTACACTTACATTTGACACCGCTCGTGCTCACGACTTTGCGAGTTTTGAACGTTAATGCGCCGTGTTTACCTGTTACATTCCCCTGTTCTGGGCACTTCTCCCAAGGTAATGGGTGCTGGAATGAGTTCCCGAGATAGAAAAGACTCCATGCAAGGATCACATTGTAGTAGAGAGCCACAAAGGAACAAACCTGAGAACAATTGAAAACAAGATAATACGTTAAAACCAGAGAAGAAGAAAGTATCCGCATGGCTGTAGGCCGTACAAAATGAAAGAGGAAGTCCTGCTCTCATAAACTACAACTGTCCTGACATTCAAGATGGAGAAGAGAACGTGGCCCTGACAGACTAACACAATTATTTGATAACAAATAACAAATTTGGTATAGCACTCTATCCAAACAACTTTTAATACATAAAAAGTACTTTTTCCTTCATAAAAACTTCCTGCACAAAAACACACCTGTAAATCGCGCAGCCCCAAACTGATAGTGTTAGGAAGAGGAAGCGAGGAGGGTTAATCATTCAACAGTTGTTATCTTACCACACAGCTGGAGTAACCAATGCCGGAGAGCCTGGGTGAAATGTATTTCCATACTCCGATGCTGCCCTGTCGGATGGCTTGACCGGCTGCCAACTCCAGGAAGAACAAGGGGATGCCCACAATCAGCATCAGCAGGATGTACAGCAGGAGAAAGGCTCCTGGTAAGAGAATGACTCTCAGTTAGCAAAAGAGCAACACCACGTGTGCAAAGGAGAAGCAGATGTTTATACTAGCACGACAGCAGGACTCATAGCTGAGTGCTTCCTCCACCAACATCAGTTTGATCTATCTGGCTTATACAGATTAGACTTTCACCCTAAAACTGCAAACACACAACTCCACTGTTTCATTTCTGGTGTTGGTCTAATCACATGCTTGTCCAGTAATGCAAAGACAGTTACTTTGTTTAGCAGTTCCTGAGGGAAAGCAAGAAAATCATTACAAAATAATATTTTAAAAGTCCCTACGTGGAGAGGTATATACCAGGAGCTGGAAACCATATGCTCTGCCATGCAACCACCCACTTCTGATACAGCTTTTCTCCCTTATTGCTGGTAACTTAAAGTGAACTTTTCAAAATAGGGGCAAACTGTTTTGAAATGCCACAAGTGACATGACCTGTACATCAGTAGTGTGGTGTGATTTTAATGTGTTTTGTGTTCGTTTAAGACACGGAAACACAATCTAATAAAGACAGTGAAGAACAAAAAGATTCATACAGTGCATTTAACAGTGAACGTTCTTCACATGTGCCTTGCCTGCTGTGTTTGCCAGAGTAGAAGCTGCACATCCTCTCCCCATAATGACTACGTTTGATCCCTTGAACCTTCCAGGAAGAGAGTGTGTGGCAGTGATCTACTGTAGTTAAGAGTCGCAGGCGCTTACCTCCTCCGTTCTGGTGACACAAATACGGAAACCTCCAGACATTCCCGAGTCCAACGCTGAATCCCACTTGAGCCAAAAAG
Source organism: Etia nguti (assembly GCA_015106755.1). Lineage (NCBI taxonomy): Eukaryota > Metazoa > Chordata > Actinopteri > Cichliformes > Cichlidae > Etia > Etia nguti. The sequence goes on along the minus strand of VUQG01041056.1, from coordinate 10,391 downwards.
TACTCTATTTTACTGTTCCATCCAGCTCGGGCGTTTGGCTCGGGCATCTCCTGCGGGCTGCTCTCTCCAGTGAGCCCATCAACTTCTGTGGCTTCTGTCTTGTCATCATCAGCTGGCAAGGGCTGCTTTTCCATCTGAAATTGAAGGCAGCAAAATCAAAGAATGTTAACTTTTGAAACAGATTAATGATGGCTTCTCTGCAAATCAACACTTTTCCCCAAGGTTCTGCTCACATACAGACACCAGAAAGAAGTCTGTCTGTGCAGGTGCTTGGACATCCAGTTCACAGTAGCTAAAGTTGAAGGCGAATCTTGTAGATTCATGAATATGTTTCATCTCTCACCCAAGATGCTTCTTCAGTTCTACAAACTAATGGGGAGTCCCAGGTAGAGTTTAATTGTCACCTTGGCGTTTAAGCCTAAAAAGGAATCCAGCCTGTGTGGTAGTATCTGTGGATTCTCAGTTTCCACATCAGTAAAAACCTTGCAATAACCCCAACTTCCTTAATTTTACCATTTACAGGTTTATTTTAAATTGTTTACTCAGTTGTTCATTATAATTTTGGGATCTGTACTCAAAGAACACTGGACTGAAACACGCTACAACTTGAGGTGCTCCTAATATTTTGGCCACATAATTTACAATGGGAGGACTAGGATTAGCTGCATGGGGCACTGTACTGTCTGTTACCCGCTATGCCGCCAGGCGATTAATGAATTTTCCTGGTAACCCAATTATAAAACCATTCTTGACACAAGCCCCAATTATATACTCCATATCACTTACAGGTACTCTAAATAGCACTTAAAGCACCCCAAAAATAGTCCCTTCTAGTGACTTTGCGCGGTATCGGGACTGATGCAATGGCATCATGGCCAAGAGCATCCTCGACCATTTCATTGGACTCAGCTGTTGGAGAACTTACAGAAAGCGGACACTTAACATGAAGCCAAACTCACCTGGCAAGCAGCGGGTGTAGTCAACGAAAAGGCAGAAGAAGCGGCAAGAAACGGGGAGCAACCACGATAATCTTTTATCCCTCCTTTCGGTTAGAGGAAACGGCCACGTGTCGCTGCTGAACTATCACTAAAACAATATCGAGCTCAATTATTCTTCTGTTTCTATATTCCTTCTTTAATGTAACATGCTAGAAATTTCTCAAACCACTATTAATAAATTCTTAAATACTAAAGTAACCGATGACTATGTTATAAACGCGGTATTTTCGTTGTTAAGCCGTTTACTACGCCGTAGCACCGTTCTTCCGCACTGTGTCGCGCCACGACGCCGTCAAGCCACTCCCAATTTGTGTGTTTGTAACTTTCAAAATAAAAGTGATATAAAAGCCATATGTTATAACATTTGGTTATAACATCGCTTGTAATGGAATAAATCATAAAATACACATCAGTACGGAAGTTAATATGAATAAATAGACGAATAAATCAGAAATATTAAACTATGACAAACTTAATAAGAATTTTATGATTAAAGTTTTTTAAAGACGTGTAGAAATTACAAATACATTTGATGATGTTTTCTTGTTTGTTATTATGGCACACGCGGTCTTTGGAGTGTTAAAAGGTTGAGGGCACTTGGCACTCAGTCACATAAACACACAAGTCTCAATAAACATATGTACTAGGCCCCCTCAGGCTGCCTTTGTTGACCAACTGAACAAAGATTAAAACTTTAGACATCCCTATTTTGTTTTTCAAGAACAAAACTAATTTCCCCCCACCACAAAGTCTAGTTTTTATTTTATTTTGGCTAACAAACATGTTATTCAAACTGGGTTTTTAATTTAGTCTAACTTCAGTTAACTATAGTGCACCACTGTTTACCCACTTCACCCGCTGTTAAAGCTTTCACCTAGATTTTAGCGACTTGAGTCTCGATTGCACATAACAGGCAGAGCCCTAACTCACCACTGACACGTGTTTATGTATGATGCCAGGTAGATGGTTAAAATCCGAACACGTGGGGAAATACCACTTTATCCAGGTGAAGTTGTTATCTTTATGTTTGCCACCAATAAATCTTTTGTCTCTGCTCAGTTTTCGCACTTTTATCAAAATAAGAAAATAAAAGAAAACAAGGGAGGCGGAGGCTGATGCAATAGTCTCAGCATGGCTTTTACAGCCTACTGGAATTATAACCACGTGTCCGTGAGTGGTTGTAGCAGCATTGTTATTGTTCAGATTATATATTTACTAGATTTAAATTCTACTCCGACCGAGGAGCGTTATTTTTCTCACGCGAACAGGCGCACACAATCTGCCACGTATGCCGGCTTGAAAGTTTTAAATGGAGCAGTCTAGTATCACTCATAAACTACAAATAATCTACGCATTTGGAAATAATTATGCGTATTAATTAACAAATAATAATTACCTTGTGATATAAACAAAGTCCTTGTAATGGAAGAGGTTCTTGAAATAGTTTTTCAATTGTCCTTAAACCAAAGTCAAGCTTCAACCTCACCAACTTCACTGACTCCGCCCCCACCTCTCTACTGGCGGATAAAGTGGGACCTGTCTTTCCGAGTACTGTTATGAAATATGACACTCCACTTTTCAATTTCTCTGAGAAACCCACCTCATCCCTTTAAATCAAATATGTGCAAACACTGTGTAATCACGTATCCCCCACCACACATACCCACATACATACACTACCAGTCAAACACATCTTCTCATTTAATGGCTTTTCTTCATTTCGTGACTATTTACATTGTAGATTCTCATTGAAGGCATCAAAAGTATGAATGAACACATGTAGAATTATGTAGTAAACAAAAAACTGTGAAATAAGTTAAAACCCGTTTTAGATTTTAAATTCTTCGAAATATCCACCCTTTGCTTTGATTACTGCTTTCCACACTCTTGGCATTCTCTTGATAAGCTTCATGAGGTCGTCACCTGAAATGGTTTTTCAACAGTCTTGAAGAAGTTCCCAGAGATGCTGAGCACTTGTTTGCCAAATAATTGATGGGCCAACTAAATGCAAACTGGATGGGCTGGCATGTCGCTGCAGGATGCTGTGGTAGCCATGCTGGTTCAGTGTGCCTTCAATTTTGAGTAAATCCCCAATAGTGTCACCAGCAAAGCACCTCTATACCATCACACCTCCTCCTCAATGCTTCACGGTGGGAACGATGCATGTAGAGACCATCCATTCACCTTTTCCGGGTTGCACAAAGACATGGGTGGTGGAACCAAAGATCTTAAATTTGAACTCATCAGACCGTTTCGTCGTAGCACTTGATGGGTTTTGCAACTGCACTTGGGGACACATTCCAAGTTTGAGCAATTTTCCAAACTGACTGACCTTCAGTTAAAGTAATGATGAACTGTCGTTTCTCTTTACTTAGCTGATTGGTTCTTGCCATATATGAATTCTAACAGTTATCAAATAGGGCTGTCAGCTGTGTACCAACATGACTTCTGCACCACACAACTTATTGTCCCAACCCCATTAAGAAGGCAAGAAATTCCACAAATGAACCCTGGCAAGGCACACCTTGAAGTGAAACCCATTTCAGGTGTCTAGATCATGAAGCTCACTGACAGAAGGCCAATGGTTTGCAGCACTGTCAACAAAGCAAAGGTGGCTACTTTGAGGAATCTAAAATATAAGACATATTTAGAGTTACATATCAATTGTCTCTTTGCTACATAATTTCATATATCTTGCTTCATATATTTGATGTCTTCAGTATGTATCTACAATGTAGAAAGTAGTAAAAATAAAGAAAAAACATCAAATGAGAAGGTGTGTCCAAACTTTTGACTGGCAATGTATTTGGATAACTTGCTGGCAATGCAACACAAGAAGAGATTAAGTTTTCTCCACAGGCCTCATATTACTGTGTAGCCTAATGTCTGTTTCTGGACTGGAAATCCTCAGCCCTGTTAAGCCTGGACCAGGGGTGGGGAACTCCAGGCTTCAAGGGCCGGTGTCCTGCAAGTTTCAGGGTCAATACACCTGAATCAAATGACTTGACAGAGGCCTCTGGAGAACTTCAAGACATGTTGAGGAGGTAATTTAGCCATTTAAATCAGCTGTGTTGGATCAAGGACATATCTAAAACCTGTAGGACACTGGCCCTTGAGGCCTGGAGTTTCCCACCCCTGACCCGAACCATGAAATAATTGCCAGAAATCTTTAATGCTTTAAAAGTGGAGTGTTTATTAAACCTCCTGACAAATACAAAGGACACCTTTCTGCAATTTATGGCACTGGGGATGTAAAGCTTCAAAAACTCACAAAAACCCATGTATCAAACATGAAACACTCAGTATTACAGGGTTTAAAAAAATCTTTATTTACATACAGTATGACAAATTTTTATTGCCACATCATTTGGCCACTTTTTAAAAACTAGATGGATGCAAAATTCTCATCTTTGTTTAATGCTTTTCAAATGAAAAACAAACCAATTGTGCAAATACCAAAATACAAATACCAGAAAACTACAAAAATATAACATTATATTAATCCAAAATATCCAAAATAAAGTAAAAATAGCAGCTGGTAGTTAGCAATAACAGCTCACTAGCAGCTGTGGGTGTTTTGAAACTTTTTTCAAAACTCAGAGCATAAAATGATTCTCTTTGGTCACATTTTCAAAAGTACATTGGACTTAAATTAAAGCATAAACACATACAGTAATTCCTTTAAACACAGCATGTTGTTAAAGACTAAGGACAAGACTCAATGCCTTGTACCAACACAATTATCATGTTAATAATTTTACTTTTTCATTACGTATGACTCTGGATACTGTAGCTCCTGTCAAAAAGAGAGCCTCAAATCAGAAGTACTTCACTCCCTTATATAACCTTCAAAAGTGCACCTTAAGGAGAAAACTCGTAAGCTGGAGAGGAAATGGCATATCACAAATTTAGAAGATCTATTATTATTCTAACTATTATAGGAAAAATTACACATAATCATCTTACAGTAACATTATCTAAAGCTACTTTCAATACTATTGATATTTACTTAGTCTTTTTCTCCAATTGATCTTTCTGAGTTAACTTCAATATTACTTCCTTCAAACCATCAACATGTCTCTTATTTTTTTGGCCTTATTAGATAGATACAGCGCAGAGTGACAGGAAAGTGGAGGGAGAGAAAGAGGGGAAGACATGCAGCAAAGGGGCGTGGTTTGGATTCGAACCTGGGCCGGCCGCTCGCAGTCATACGGCATATGGTTTCTGGTCATCCCATTGCTAAATCGGCGCCCTTGTCTTGTAGACCCCATTTCTAGAAGACTGCTCAAAGAAGTCTTACCATTAATTAATGTTTCAAACTATCTCTAATAATTGGCTATGTACCACAGGCCTTCAAGCTGGCAGTGATTAAACCATTACTTAAAAAGCCATATTTAACTTAGCAGTCTTAGCTAATTATAGGCCAATCTCCAACCCTTTTTTCATCTCAAAAGTTCTCAAAAGACATCATCTGCAGAGGAATGGCTTATTTGAAGAGTTTCAGTCAGGTTTCAGAGCTCATCACAGCACAGAAACAGCTTTAGTGAAGGTTACAAATGATCTTCTTATGGCCTCTGACAGTGGACTCATCTCTGTGCTTGTCCTGCTAGACCTCAGTGCAGCGTTCGAAAATGTTGACTGTAATGTTTTATTACAGAGATTAGACCATGCAGGGGTTTAAATAATATCTATCTAATAGACTCCAATTTGTTCATGTAAATGGAGAGTCCTCTTCAAACATGAAAGTTAATTACAGTAGTCCAGCCTTATTCTAGGCTTTGTTTACGGTTGATTTATTCCAAGTTCACCAACAGGTGAGCTTGGAATAACTCAGCATTGTCACTGTGTCTCTAAAAAAAAAGGAAATTTTAAAAAAGGAAAAATTGGTCCATGCTGAACATTACTTCCACTCTGCCAAGTTCCAAAACAAAGTCCCACAATTAAAAGAAAATTACAAAAATGTTTCTAACAAATATACAATGAAGAACATTAAATTATTGCACTGTCAGTTGCAGGGGTCATACGATTTTTGGGATTTCTCTGTTGTATTATTGTAGGGTCTACCTAACAATATAAAGTGCCTTGAAGTGACTGTTGTTGTGATTTGGTGCTGTATAAATAAAACTGAATTTACTTGAGTTGACTGCTGATTTACAAGGGTTTCTATGAACTACTATCCTTTGAGCACTTATTTGTTTAAATGCTGTGATGGACTTAAATTCTTACATTAATGCTGACAGAAGATGTTTAGTCTGTCCTTTCTACTTCTAAATGTTCTGAAAAAGCATAATCCACCAGGGTTCAGGATTTTACAAGAGTGCTTTGTTTTATCTGCTGACCTTGCAGTAAGAAAAAAAAAATTAAAAAAAAAATTTACAATCTGTGAAACCAACAATCATAAACCCTCCTAGAAAATGTCGACCAGAAAAATGCAAAGATTGAGGCTTGACTTCAAAAGCGAGATGAATGAGTTCAAAAAGTCTTCAGTGTCCAAAATCTAAATCCTTCAAATAACACCGTCATCTGCAAAAAGAAGTTGATAGGAGTTGGTACTTAAGACTGATTGAATCATTATTGTTTTGTCCTCAGAATAAGAAGTTCATGACTTTTTTTCAGTGAGTCAAAAAGTCATTAATGTCTAATGTACAGAAGCTGTGACATCACATCAAGTGGAAAAATAGATTTTAAAAAATCTATTTATAGCATTCCATCATTCATTTATCATATATCTGTATACATAATGTATTAGTTATTTTTCTGTTCATTAATGTTTTTGTTGAATTATATTTGTTATACATTTTTATTGTTTATTTGTACAGCATTACTCCTTCACTGATGTTTTATGCCCTCTTTTCACCTTAACCTCCTAGGACCTGGCGTCCACATATATGGACATCACATTTTGGGTTGTCTAGACCAAAATACAAGGGCCTGATATCCACTTACGAGGACGTTATACTGCAACTGTTCTATCGAAATTTAAAGCGAATGTCCTCATATGTGGATCTCATTTTTCTCAGCAACAAAAATCAGGTAAAAAAAAAATCAGGTAATTCTTTGTTTTTACATTCATCAGGTTCCAGTCAGCCCAAATAGCAAAGAGAAATTAAAAATGCATGCCATGAAAGAGTTCGGGTCTTAGGAGGTCAATGTAAAAAATAAATCACCACTAATTGCCATTACTACAGAAGAAGCCTATTTTAATAGATAATGCAGTCAAAGATAATAAAAGCACTTTTTTCGAAATCTTTTGAGTGTAATTCTCCATGAATCGTTGCTACAAAGCTAAATATTTTTTAACTATAATGTGATATATATGGTATAATATATGATATATAATTTGTAATATATATGAAGTTAAATGGCAAGCTAAAACCAAAGAAAGTATGTTTTTCTCCATTTCCAACAGTCCTCATGCCGTGGATATGTAATATGTACTCCTCAGCTGGTGTTATGTCAGACTTTGTTTATCTGCTGAAATTTGCCTTTTTTCCTGTACCGTCACAGAAATACTTTACTACGCAAGTGATACAGACACAATAACTAATAGGTTTGCCTAGTAGTATCACAGTCTGATGACTGATGCCTCATGATGGCAGAATGATGCAGACAGGCCAGCACAACGGTATAAATGCAAACATCATCACACACTATGGTGTAGACTCTACAGGCTTCAACACTGGAAAATAAACAAACCTTTGCCTTTGCAGTTTGAATGGTACAACTCAAACAAAGTAATTAAAGTGTAATGCAGACCCCTTACCTCTCCGTTTTCTGTTGTAGATTAAGGCAGCGATCAACAAGCCGATCAACACACTTACACACACAGTTGTAATAATGACTGCAGTGCTAGAGTGACCCCCTGTGAAAAAATTTGTAATTAAAGTACAGTTACTAATCATAATTTTGGTGATTATCATAGAATGTACATGATCTTTATAATTATAAACACAGCTTACTTAATATTTGCTAGTTTCCCACCCAAACATTACTTTAATCTTGACAGCCTTGTTTTACTGGTGAATTAGAAAAAAAAATTAAGTGTACGATGACTAAGTCACAAACAAAACTTGCTGCTGCATAAGGATTAGTGATTTAAAACTTGCTGTCACGTGTCATATTATGGCTCAATTCACCTCACAGCCGCTCAGATTTCTTACTTTAGGAAATTATGGATTATCACCCGCAGTGATAACATGAAAGAAGAATATCTGAGTCACAGCCTGAAGAAACAATGATAGGTCCACTTTTGATATAACTAAACTGTAAGAGCCGTGAGTCTTTACTTATACATTATTGTCGTGGTTAAAACCATCTGAGTAGTTATTGTTCTTCAGCAAACATTTCTGAGGGAAATCAATCTTTGGCTGACACTTACACAAATTACTTCACATTTTGCAACACAAAACACAATTAATTGAATAATTATATTAATGATGAATTAATTTCTTCAGAAAGCTGGCTATATCTAGTCATCAGCTGGGCTGGGCAAGTTTGAAGCTGGTGTTAAGTTTAAGTTTTTCCCTACGGTGTGTCCCCTTAGAATACAAATTTTATGATGTTTTATCTTAACTTGATTTTACCTTTGATTAGTCTCAGGTGGATGTGGGTAGTGTGTGTCTCCTCAGCATTACTGAGTTTACATGTGTACATCCCCTCCTGTTTCGCAGATAAGTCCTTTAGCATTAGGCTGCCTGACTTAGACACATTTACCACCTTTTGTCTCCACTCGTCTGACACTAAGTAGGTGACGTTCGTCCCAGTTTGGTTCACGATGGTCTGAGTGTGGTTGAATCTCCAGAGGAGGGTGAACTCGGTGAGTGAAGTGTTTTGGGGGGTGCAGGGGATTGTCACACCAGTGCTGGGGCCACTGATAAGAGCTGAAAGCATACAATATAAAGAATTAACTACAACAATAAAAACTACAATCTAATATGATACCTGAAAATCATAGTGCAAAAACTCTCATTGGTTGAACTATTTTCACTTCATATACTTATAAACTTACAGTTGCACCAAAGTTTGAGCACCTGAGTTGGTTGAAATACTCACACATTTTCCTCAGAGTGGCTCTTTTCCTGGTTCTGCCAGTGCTGATGGTGCAGATAAAGAGCAGGTTACAAAGATCATCTGAAAACATCAAAGAACTGCTGATGTTGTAAAGCAGCTGTTTAGTTTGCTGGACTGTGGTGGTGTTAAGGAAGGTGATGTTAGGTGTAGGGCTGATGGACCAGGAGAGCTGAGGCTCAGGGTAGATCCCCTCTGACCAGCAGGTGATCCTGTTTTCAATCTGATCAATTTTGACCTTATTGACTGGAGCTGCAATAGAAAAACAGTGATCAAGTGACTAATAATATGTCTAAATTACTAATCTGACAGCACATTTAGAAAGTTTCTCATACCGTCAATGTTTAGGTTGACAAATGACTCCTGGTTTTCTCTAGTGGTGTGGGTTATGCAGTTATATTTGCCCTCATCCTGAATCTCCACCCCTGTCAGCTGAAGTGATGCATTTCCTCTGGAGATCATATCCATGAACAGTGAAGTCCTGTTTCTGAAGCACTGGTCCTGGTGTTCAAGCTGGTCTTTGTTATAGCTGAATAAGTGGACAAGTTTGTCTCCTGCTGTCTTAAACCACTTGATGGTGATTTCATTGCCAATCTGGAAACTGCATGGTAAGATGCATCTCTCCATGAAAACACAGGACACCTCAGTAGCTGAAACATCAGAACAGAGAAACACTTGCAGGTTCAAATTAGGACATTGCCTTTAAGCAGATGTTTGTTGGTTTAAAAAACACCTTGTCACGAGGGAGCAGCTGAAAGTACTTTTTAGGACTGTTGCTATTAAAGTCAAGGTTATTTTTTTTGTTTGTTTTTGATTTAAAAAGTTGACAAATTGTATTGAGAACTGAAGACGTTTTTCGTTGAGCGGTGAAACGTCTTCACAAAACCTAAAAAAGTCCAGTCGCTTTCTTCAAAGCTCCTTAGATTACCACTAAAGACAGAGCAAAAGCGTAAAAACTGAATACAGTGAGACGTTTCGACCAAGTTTCCTTAAATGCTTTTTTACATTACAACATCTTACTCACCTCCATTCGCATTTGTCAGTAAGATCCCGATCAACAAATACGCTGCATCCCAGTTCAGTTTTTCCACCATTATTGTTGCATTTCACCCCCACTGTGTCCCAACCACTGCCTCCTTCAAGCCATCAACGTGCAGGCCGTACTGTCTGTCCACCGTTCTTCCGCATTGGGTCGAGCCACGACACCGTGAAGCCACTCCCAATTTGTGTGTTTGTAACTTTAAAAAATAAAAGTGATATAAAAGCCATATGTTATAACATTTGGTTATAACATCGCTTGTAATGGAATAAATCATAAAATACACA
>VUQG01041054.1:0-27610 GCA_015106755.1 Etia nguti | reverse complement strand
GCCATTCCCCAACTCTCTGTGAATGGTACTCATGGCCATTGATCAGTGGTCTTTGATCAGTGGGTTTTGGTCAGTGGTTGTTGATCAATGGTCATGAGAATTTGCATAATTAAGATTAAGGAACTGACCTCCCAGCCCATTGTTCCTTCAGTGGGCTGGTTTCAGTCGTTATGCAAATGTTCTGTTTATAAGATTGGGGAAACCTGCAGTCAGCTGAGACTGAAGAAGTCACTTGGATGAGTGACGAAACGTTTCTCCCACTGAAAACGCTACGTCCAGATGAACAGAATCAACTTTTGGAGATTTACTTTCCTGGATGATTGAGAATGCATCAAGACATCTAGCTCTTTAGCTGCTAAGTGATTAACTGTGTTCACAAAGTTGCTCAGCTGTTCTGTTCAGTTGTTTTTACAAGAAGAAATGCTTTTTGCTACATCAGGAACAAACGAAATTTACAAAAGTAGAGAGAGTGTGCCTGAACAGTGAGGTAGAGGCCTACAAAAACACTCTGAAACATATCAGGGATAAGTAAGGTTGGGTAATAATTTTGTATGAATCCTCCATGAATAGTCACACCATCAGTTAAAGTGGGATTTGTCAGGATCAGTTAAAGCGATGCAGTGTGGGGAAAAGAAACACAGAAATAAAATTCACATAAGATCTTATTTTGTGAACTCCAGTTAATTTTTTTAATGCTTTCACTTCAATTTTCACCAGCTGATTTTCAAAGAGATACGGGCACATGTTTCACACCCTACATGGCTGAGCTCCAACCACTAGACATTATGGAGCTCGTATAAAAGGTGGAATTCAGTGAGAGAATGTGATCAGCACCGTCACCCTAAATGGATGTTTGCTACCCTTGATGGAACCTAACACTGATCACAAACACTACAGCCTATCCTGCATCACTGTAACATAATGCACCACAGTACTGCAAGCTAAGCAGTTTTACCTTTACTAAACTGCCTCGTGTTTTCATGCAACCTTTAAATGACTCAAAAGTAGTGTACGCCTCTCCTCCTGAAGTACCCTGACCACAACTTTACTTAATCTGCACCATAAACACAGACGTAATGAAGGTGTTAGGGGTTCATGTGGTGTCATTATTTTCTTGTTACTGAGCAGGTATGTCCGTGCTGTCACCGGAAGCAATGCCAGGCTGCAGCACAAGAAAAATGAACTCATTCCAAAGTCTTATGCATTAACCTGGCTATCTGATTTAATTGCTCATTAACTGAAGGTGCTGAAACGCTGTTCTGGATCATTCCCACCCACTTTAACCCTTGAGTGGCACTCGTCACAATACCGGTCATTGACATTTGATACATGACTAATGGAAAACAATATTTATTTCCCTTTAGAATATTTACTCCATAGTCTGTGTTTTGAACAAGTAGCCTCAGTTAGCTCAGCGTCTTCTCTCAATCAGTTTCTTCAATAAACTTCTCCAAAGATAGTTGGCTGATGTAATTTAGGCTCAGTTTGTTAGTGTTTCAGTCTTTTACTCCTTTTATTTCGCTTTCCATTTACATCGCATTACCATGTTGTTACTTTGGCATCCTTAATTTATATGTATTTATTTTTCAATTATACACCCAAATGCACACACTGACATTAACGCTGCAGCTCAGCGGGGAGTGAAATACCCTTAGGCCCCATTTGTTAAGGAAACTTAAGCATAAACATTGCTCCTGTGAGCAAAGTCACAAAGTTACTTTGTTTTAATACAAATCAATTTTAAAAAGACAAAGATTTTAATATTAACTCCAACTGAACTTTTAAACATGACATCTAGCAACAATAAATGACTTTTGTACCAGTTGAATTGCTGGACGGAAACAAATCTGGATGCCCAGCTTCTATGTGAAATTTCCATAACTGTGTGCAAGTAGTTTAAACCTGAGCTGAGGCCAAACTATGCAGGTCAGTGCTTCACATTACATCTCTCTCTCCCCCTCTCTCTCTTGCTTTGCTTGTCCAGGGCCTGTAGCAGCAGATGCAGTTTATTGCACTCCTCTTCCTCCTTCCCTCCTTCCTGGAATGTTATTAAAGATTACAGGAGATAATCGTTGTGGTATCATGCCGGATGCTGGGGTCAGGCAGCACAATATCATCACACAAAAGAGTTCTCCTGGGGAATACTAGACGGCTTCGACCTGTGGGATCTGGCCATATGTCTAACAATCGTTAAAAGATAACAGTGCACCTCCGGCCATGCATGGTTTCAGAGGGCTTGAAGGTGCATTTTGTGATACACACACATTGTCGTGAATCAAAACACCACAAAACCAGGAGAAGGAATTGGATACAGCTGCTAATAGTGAGAAGATTACTCACAGGCAACCAAAGACAAACCAATATGCTCAGAAAGGAATATGCTATAGGCTAGGCCTATGTTGCTTGCTCATATCTTAGTAGTACGGGTTTATTATCAATTAATTATTGATTATCAATTATGTTTTGGAAGAATACATACACCCCCCCCCCCCCCCACACACACACACACACAAACACACATACACATAAACACAAAAACACACATGGATTTAAGTACTACCACATTGTCTACTTCACCTCTATTACAGCTTGTGACATCAATAAAAGTACAACTTTGTGATGACTGTAGTCACACGGTTAAATAGTATTAATATCATTTACGTTATAAACTCTTCAGTAAAGCCAGCAGCAATGAGAACAGTGTAAAAAAAATCCACACATAGTCTAAATGAGAGTTTGCATATCTGCTTTAGAAGCACTTCTCTTACCTTCTGACAGAGCCAGGCTAACTGTTTTACCCTTTTTAGGCTAAGCTAAGGTAAGCTAACAGGCTTACTAGCCATTTCACGCAGGCCTGCAATGAGACATTTGCATCAATTTAGCTCAGGTTTGAAGTAAAAAGTCCTGTAGACTATACAGGTAGAAACAGAAACTGCCTTAATAAGGCTTCGCTTGTGTTCCCCCAATTCGTATATAATCTCTATAATCTTCTACAAAATATCAGTTGAAAGCATATCTGTCTTGTTAGTAAAAAAAACACAGGGTCTCTGCCCATCTTTGAGCCTGTGTGAGGCAGCTTATCAGTGGGCTATCATTGTCTGAGCCACAGCCATGGACACCTGCTCTGCAGAGTCACACACAAGCAGGAGAGGCAGCCACCTGAATACAAATCAGACTGGGCTGTCAAACAAGAGGAGGGGCAGGAATGATTGAGCAAAGGAGAGAGACTGCAGGCTTTGGTTAGGGAAATAGAAGCAGTTAATTAGCAAGGATGCTTATAATGCTATCTGTGCTGCACCTCCCCTCCCCTGCAAACAGCTTCCTTTTTCTTCTGCAGGTGGTGACGGAAATCGTGCAAGAAGCTTTCTATTAAAACCGCCACTTTATTTATGCCGTATTGATTTTTCATTGCATAGCCTTCATTATTGATGAATATGTGTCAAGAAATCGTTGCTCTGGGTAATAGTGCCACTGTTTCTGTTGCAGCTTCATTTCGCACACAAAGACGAGCCGCGGATTTGTGTTTGAATTTACATCAAAAACTGTTAGCTGTTTTGCTTCCCTGGGTTGCATAACGACCACAGCTGACTCATAAACACAGCAAAGTCTAATTAATATTTTGTTATGTGCCCAAAGCAAGGTCATTATCGCAACACTTCAGTTATAATCACGGCGGCTCTGCATTGATGCTGTAGAGCCAGAGCGTGAAATATAAATATTCTGTTCTGCTTGGTGAAGACTGTTTGAGTTTAAACCACAGCCTCTGGTACAATATTAACAGGCCACAGCAAATGGAGAAAACAGTTTATGACCTGTCTTTTTCAGAGTTGAAGCAAAAAAAAAAAAAAAAACTACATCATTATCATCAACAAATCTTTGACTGACAGAGTCTGAAATTTAAAGTCAATCTAAAATATTTAGCATCCTAGTTTAGGTTTTAAATTAATTTGCAGTTATAAATCGCTGAACTTAAAGAAGCATAATAATAAATCAACTTACAAAATATGCTTTCTCTTTATTATGTCTAAATAAAATCAATGTTGTGTCAAATAAATCGGATATTATCAGATATGTCATTTCAACAATTACTGACTTTACTGCAAGGAAATTCATCCTCTTTAAATAAATTCTTTTGACCTCTTAACCCAAACAAATATATGCATAACTAATGACATCCCTACTACCCTCAGCTGTATCTTAGTGCTAATTATCAAATGTGGTAACACTTTATAATATAACATGTAAGAAAGGGTGTAGTTATCCTGTATTAAATGGAACTTCCATGTATTTTGTCTGAAAAAACAATGGAATTATATTTATTTATTTATTTACAAATGCTTATAGCCCTTTTCCACTAGTACCTACTTGGCTTGGCTTGACTAAGTTTTAAGGGTTTTAATTAGGTGATAGTACCTGGTATGGGTTTTTTTTTTAAGTACCTAGTCCACCAGGGTTCCAAGCGATCTGAAAATGTGACGTCAAAAGCCTGTGTGCCACTGATTGGCCAGTCAGTGGCATCGCTCGAAGAGTCATGAGCGACTCCTTCATGAAAATCAAATCCGCCATTGTTGAAACCTGGCAACGAGGGAAATGGCTACACACAAACCAACACCATGATCTCCGAGTCTGACAAAAAACCATACACTAAGCAGCAGGTATATAATTGCCTCAACGTCCTTCGTTGTTCTGTTGTATTTGTGTTGCATACAAATGACATCCACTTTTGGCCGAGTTGCTATAACTACCCTGTGTACATTGGTGGTACTCAGTTGTAATGGAAAACGACCAAAACCGAGTAGAGTCGAGTCAAGTCAAACCGAGTAGGTACTAATGGAAAACAGGCTTTAGTAGTAGATATAAGGTGGTAGAACAGGTTATCTGCTAATCAAAAGGTTAGTGGTTCGATCCCTCCTATCTGCATAACCAATATCTTTGGGCAAAATACTAACCTCAAGTTGCTCTCCAATGCATTCATCATAGTATGAATGCGTGTGCATGTTAGATTAGGCAAGTTGTGCAAAGGGCTTTGAGTGCTCAGAGTAGAAAAGCGCTATATAGGAACCAGTCCATTTAGTGGCTTTATCTTGCCTTTTTATATTTTTATTTGTATTATATTGGTGCAGATCATGTATGATACACTATTCAACTGTCCTCTTATTTTACTTTTAAAAATGTGATGAGGACTGTTTTCCTTTTCCCTATAAGTACTATCATTATTCAACCATAAACCAGGTCTGAACATTTCAGAAGCTGCTGATTTACTGGGATTTTCCCACACAACCATCTTTAGGGTTTACAAAGAATAGTCTGAACAAGAGAAAATATGCAGTGAGCAGCAGTTCTCTTGGTGAACATGCCTTGTTGATGCCAGAGGTCAGAGAAGAATGGCCAGCCTGCTTTGGACACCTGTCGAGATGTGACAGAACAGGAGCCAACAAATCTGCCAACAAAACTGGAGCAACTGTGTGATTTGTCATGTTAGCACAGAATCTCAGAATCTCAGAAAAATGGGAAGCCAATAATAACTCAAATAATTACCTGCTACAGCCAAGGTATGCAGAAGAGCACACGACAAGTTGAACCTTAAAACGGATGCAGCAGCAGCAGAAAACCACAGTGGGTGCCACTCCTGCCATCTAAGAACAGGGAACTGAGGCTATAGTTTACACCGATCAGACAACATGAAGTTGTCTGATCTGGCAACATTTGGATGGTAGAATCAAATTGTTGTAACCAATATGAAAGCATGGATCCACTGATGGTAGTGTAATGGAGTGAGGAATATTTTCTTGGCACATTTTCAGCCCCAGCTGATCCTTGATTAAACGCCAATGTCTACCTGAGTGTTATTGCTGACCATGTATATCCCTTTACGACCACCCCATCTTCTGATGGTTGCTTCCAGGTGGATAAAGCAACATTCCACAAAACTCAGATCATCTCACCGTTGGGATGCGATAGAACATGAGTTTTGGCAGCTGACAAATCTGCAACAACTGTGGGATGTGCATATATCCCACACCAAATAATTGCTTCACTTTAATTTTGTTCCCATATGAATTGTCAAATTTTGCAGTGGTTCCTACACCCCAGTTTTCAAAGATTTCAATAGCACCAAGCTTAAGAAAACTGTGTTCCTGACAGCTGACCATAATTCATGTAAGTGGATACTGAGCTGAGATTTGAAAGGGCTTTTAGCAGTGTGTTTAACCTTAAAATGTATGATGGTCATATAACACCAGGAAAATAACAAGTGAAATGCAATAACCAAGAACCTGATAATATGGTCAAACATAATGTGAGTGATGCTGTGTGGCAAACGCTGTCACCCTTGGATTTAATCAATGGTAAACTGTATTACATGGCAATTAACATAACAAGGTCAGGATTACTACAGAGATTAATTCATTTAACCAAATACAAGGAACACACAAAACACATGGCCTGTTATTCGCTGCTCTTTGTAATAGTATTAGCAGGTACCAGGGACACCATAACCAAGAACCTTAATCTCAGCCAATTTCCAGAATAAACGCAGTGTTGCCAACCGCAATTGCAAATCCTCCTATCATCATAATCTGAAAAATTCATTAAGACCGCCCTGGCTCTGCTCTGCTCCTACCTGTCTTTACTAATGGAATGTCACATGCATAATGTATGACAGTAATCTGAAATGACAGATTCCGTAAAGCAGATCCACCGGTGTTACAAAACACAGAGGGGTACTGTAAATATTCTCTGGCAAACATTTCACTTTCAAAGTGAACACGCTCTCATGGAGTCACCTGATCAAACATGTCAATTTGAACCACGCATCAGTGACAGTGAAGCCGTGGGGGTCCCATGAGGCTAGTCGGGCTTCCCTCCCCTTCACTTCATCTTCGGCATTGATTTGATGTGAACTTGGACCATCTGTCCTGTGTTAATTGCACATGTGCTGCTATGTAGCCTCATTGGCGGGCTGCACAACAGCGGGACCCACAGTAAAAGTCCCCTACGGCTTCCTTGATAGGTGAATGTTTATGGTTCATTTAGTCCCAAAACAGTTGGCCACCCGTCAAGGAGAAACATTAAATTCAATGACTGATCAATGACTTTTGTGGCAGCTGTACAGCACTAATCTATGTGCATAATCAGTCAGGAAGGCGTGTTCTCAGTCTCAACCTTGCCTTAAAAAGCATTGTGTGTTGACTGTGGACAAATGCATCCTTCACATTTTATATGCGTTTTTAGAGCTGCAGTAGAGCAAGGTTTGGACTTTCTGAATAATAATAAGTGGCTAAAGGGAAGATTTAGTCAGAGTGCATTCATCTCGCTTGCTCTGCTGTGGGTGACATCGCTTTCCCCACTCCTGCTCCTGGTCTCTTTTTCTCTGCTGCAAATAAGCTCTCACTGAAAACAGCAAGGGTGTCCCCTCTGACTTTAATATTACATGGTCTAGATGAGGGGAACACAGGGCAACACTGAGGAGAAGATATTTTGATGTCAAATGATCTGGGATAATCCCAGAGCAGCAGCTCAGCTGCGAGGAAGCAGGGGGGAGGAAAGAGCTAGGAAACAAGACAGAAGCGTGGCGAATGAAAGAGAGACGTAAGAGTGCAAGAGAGAGAGCAAAAGTGCAGAAATAAGAGAGGGTGAAAATGAAAGAGAGATGTAAGAAGAAGGAGCGCCTGTGATCTTCTGTCTCTACAGTGAGAAAACGAACAAGGCCATCCTGGAGGAGCGGGGGGACTGGAAAACAGAAAAGAGCCATTTCCCGGACTTGACAGGTGTCATGTAGAGTTCCAGTGTGCATGTTATTGGATTCTGGCACACATTTTGAGCTGAAGTAAAAATCCAGATTCTTCGCTTTGCTTATGTGGGTTTTCTTATAGTTTTCATTGTCTGCAATGTGCATTTTCACATGGATGCCAGTTAATGTGATTATTGTAGGTTAGCCATTCTTTATTATTCTTAGGGCACAGACAAGGAGGATGCTCAACACACTCTCCAGCGTATCTCTAATTCAAAGAAGTGGATGTTAGTGTCTGCATGCATACAGTATGCAGATTTCTGAGTTACTGAGCCTCCCAAAAAATTTTTTAATCACTACTTTCACCTTACCTCACAATACTTGCTTTGCATTGCAAAAAAAAAATTCAGTTTCACCTCACAATAATGGTACATTTCATCTGACCAACAGCAAGAGGCTGAGCTGTACGCTAACACACCTAAGATCATCGGGGGAAACACAGATGAACAGCCATGTGTCGTGTGCATGTCGATGATACCAAGCAGTAGCACGTGTAGGCTGAACAGCAGTGGAGCAAGGACTAACCTTTGTGGAACCCCAGAGAGAATTTTTGTTACGACGCATTTAAAACTACCTACTGAAACATAAAAGCAACTCTTCATTAATTAGAATGAAAACCAGCTAACAGGAACTGCTAAGCCAACTGAAACATGAAGCCCTTGAAATAAAATGTCATGATCAACAGTGTCGATGGCAGCTGTGAGATCAAAAGATGCTAAAATCAAAGTTCTCTGTGAGTCACTTTTGATCTTAAAGCCATTCATTACTGTTATGAGAGCTGTTGTAGCACTATGGTTGGCTCTGAAGACTGACTGCTATATATATATATATATGATCTATACAGTGAGCTAATTATTCATACAGTTGTTTGTAAGTAAATGGGGATTGGGGATGGGGTGTTCATTACGAAGAGGAAGAAGTAAAAGTAATCAAAACCAAAAAAGCAGCATAGGAATCTTAGACAGTGGACAAGTTACACTGTTTTTAAAACTGTATAATTTCACTAGAAAAAAGTTCTTTCTCTATTAAGACTAGCTAAGAGACCAGTTGCTCCACATTACTGTCACTGGCACACTGATAGTCACCCAGGGACTGAACCCTCACTCCTACTTTTCCAAACTGTCAACCTGTTTGTGTCATCACTGGTCTAGTCCAATCACCTTCTCCCAGCCTTCACCAGGCCAACAGGCAGTCATGCCGCGTACTTTAAATCTCACTGCACATCTGTCATTCTCCTTCGCAGGCGCCTTTTATGCAACTCACCTCCTGCCCATCTCCACTTCTCATCACTCAAGCTCCATTCAATCTACCTTCATCTCCACCACCAGCGTCTAGGCTCCGGGTGGTCCTGATCTAATCCCTTTCACAGCTGGGGTTCCGTTCTGCCGAGACGGGCCATTGGAGTCTAACCGCCAAACACCTATCTATATTCTGTTCATCAATCTTAAAAACAAACCACCCATCTCTATTAATTAGCTATGTACCACAGGCCTTCAAGCTGGCAATAGTTAACCGTTACTTAAAAGGCCATCACTTGACCGGGTGCTTAGCTAATTATTGGCCAATCTCCAACCTTTTATCTCAAAATTCCTGAAAGAGTAGTTGTAAAACAGGTAACTTATCAACTGCAGAGGAATGGCTTATTTGAAGAGTTTCAGTCAGGTTTCAGAGCCCATCACAGCACAGAAACAGCTGTAGTGAAGGTTACAAATGATCTTCTTATGGCCTCTGACAGTGGACTCATCTCTGTGCTTGTCCTGGTAGACTTCAGTGCAGCGTTCGATACTGTTGACCATAATAATTTATTACAACGATCAGAGCATGCTGCAGGTATTAAAGGTAGCTTGAATTATATCTATCTAACAGACTCCAAAGTCTTCATGTAAATGGAGAGTTCTCTTCACACACTAAGGTTAATTATGGAGTTCCACAAGGTTCCATGCTAGGACCAATGCTGTTTACATTATACATGCTTTCCTTAGGCAGTATAATTAGAAGGCATAGCATATATTTTCACTTCTATGCAGGTGGCATCCAACTTTATCTGTCCATGAGGCTGGCGTCTGGCTTTCTTCCAAGGCGTGTCTTTATTCTGTCTTCCTCCCCAGCTGGTCATGTAAATGGCCACCCTCCCTGAGCCTTGTTTTGCTTTTTGGCGGTATATAGATAAAATTAGATTGAACTGAACTGAATTTCCTAATGTCACACCCATATAGTCACAGTTTCAATAAAGCTACCTGCTCACAATGAAAAAACATTTTTTTAAAAAACAACAAATCTGGGTTTGCAAACTATTTATCCACCCAGTTATATCTCCACACAAATAACCATCAAAGTAATGTCACTACAACGGACTACAGCAATTGTAATAAAATATAAATATAAACAGGAGCACAAGACATGATGTATGTATGTAAATATGCAGTTTAAGTTCAAAGTTTAAGTTCACAAGACTTTAACAAGTCACTTTAGAAAATTCCCTATGACCCACGTCTTTAATGTTAAATGGCACTGGGGTAAACCTGCTTAATAAAGCTGTGCACTTCTTGCTGCACGTCTGACAACACAGCATGCAACACCATCTCTGCTTCCACAGCAGGAGCAGAAGAGGATGCCAGGCTCCTCTCCTGAGAAACAATTAGCTGTGAACTTCAGAGGAGAACAATGATTAGCATGTGCTCGTGCGGATAGTGGGGAACTTGAGTCCCCTCACAGCCCATACCTACCATTGAGCTCTTACATAATCAGACACTGAATTACATAACATTTTGCGCTTTCATACCCAACCTTACTGTTGCCCACCATCATCCCATTTACACACACACACACACACACACACACACACACACATACACTCTCGCACAGACACAATCTCTCTTGCTTCCCTGCTCTTTTTGATTCGATTTTTTTTCCCCTTCAATGCAGTAACCTCATTTGGATCGCTGCGCTAATTAAAGGGCTCACAAACCAGAGTAAAAGTCTGCCATATGCTGTAGCTAACAGTAACTCCAGAGTGTCACAACCTGGAGCATCTGACTTACTGTATCTGTTAGAGCAGAACTAAAACAAATTACATCCTTATGCTCCCCTTATCGAAACCATAAAATCCCTTGGATCTCCTTTATCTAATATGAATTTAATGTGAGCCATATTGCGTTTTTATAAAACATAGACATGACTGCACCACATCATTCATTCATCAGTTTTTCCACTGCAAAAAGATCAAAAGTAAATATAAAAGACAAAACTATATCAAATACACTAAAACTGAGTGCATAAGTAGGAGCAGGATGCAAGAAAAACAATAAATCCAAGTAAAACAAGGAGGACTGAAAAAGCCGTCCAAATAAAACATAATATTAGGGAGTGATTTGACAGAAAAGACTTTCACTGGCAGCCTCGGCTTCTCAGGCGAAGTAGCCCACAGGGGCCCTGACAGCAAAAGCACCAGTCACCTTTAATCTTTATTCTCGATTAAGGAAAGAGGAAAAAAAAGGGTTTCGGGTGAGACTCACAGGAACCTTGAGGGAGCAAAGGCGTTAGTGAAAGCATGGGGATAAGTTATGTTTAGCCTCAAAGTAAGGGAAATTACTGAGATTCATTCTAAAATTAATAGATAGCAGTCCAATAATATAAGACATATATGCTCCAATTGCATTTTCAGCTGGAATATTTCAACATTTTTGGCATAAAAATGTATTAAAATCCAAATGCAACATTTTCAATACAAATACTCATAAGTATTTCTTTTTCATCATTGCAACATTTAAAGCACGTGTTTAGAAAGTCATAAAACCACATCTATGACTATCGCACCTAAAAATTCAAGACTCAAGTCAGTATTTCTTCATTTCTGTTTCCTGTCTCCAGCAGCACACATCATCTTAGTGCTAGAGTTGTCAAAGCTTCAAGTTTTCACATCACTTTGTGTCATACGGCTGCTGGAGCAGGATTGGCTCCCAGATTAGTTGTAATGTCACAAATTCTGCTTGCAGCTACAGACTTTAAACTTAGACGTAGAACAAGCTCAGACTGTCAGTGGATGAATTTGAAAACTGTCTTCTAGTGTCTCTGAACATACATCATTCTGTGCAATAAAAGCAAATTGTGTGTGAAGGCCAACTGCAATTTCTTCTTTTTTCCCTTTATAATTGTATGAATGGATGCAGTATTTTGACAGTTAATAACAGCTATGTCCTTCTGTTCTAATCAATATTTTGTATCATGGGAACAAATTATTTCTTGCAGGTTAAAGTTTTCCTCTGCGTTTGGCAGTTTGTTCATGTTTGTTTTAATTTATATAATTGTGGTTGTAGCTCAGTGTTTTGAGCTATGAAAAAAAAAACCCTAGCAAAGGACATTTTACTGATGTGATTCACCATCAGATTTGCATTTGTCCTCTGGCACAAACGTGTCTCCCAATAAGTGCTAACTTTGCAATTTGTTTAAACAAGCAACTGTTCTAACAGGTTTAGCATATTAAAATAAAAGGTGAAACTGTTGTACTTTGAGCTTGTTTCAATTCCCAAATGTTTAAGTATATGCAGTACATATGTATTTGGATGGTAGCATCATAAGTGATGTTGTAGAATATTAAAAAAGGGAGTTTCTGTGATAGCTTGGTTAACGGGTTTGCCTTTCACATGAAAGCTCACCAGTTCAATACTGGGTGGATTTGGTTTTGACTAAGATGTTTGCAGATGACACTGTGATCTGCAGTGATAGTAAGTATACACCGAAGTATACACTGATATACATGTATACATTGAAGAGACAGAATGTGTGTGAATGCGATGGAGACAGGTGGAAAGCTGAACAGGCAAGGAGGTAATGAAGGTACATGATAAATAAATACCTGGGATCAAACCTCCAAGGTAACGGAAAGTGCATAGGAGAGTGCAGGCAGGGTGGAGTGGGTGATGAGCCTCAGGGGTGTTGATGTATGGGTTTGAGACATTAGCAGTACCAAAAAGACAGGTGGCAGAGTTGAAAATGATAATAATTTCATTCGAGTGACCAGTGTGGAAAGGATTGGAAATAATAAATCAGAGGGACAGCTCAGTTTGAGCAGTTTGGACTTAAAGAGGAAAAGGCTGCGATGGTTTGGACTCGTGCAGACACAGTTAATTCTGGCTCCAAATAAGCAGCAACCATCATGCTAAAATTTAAGCTTGATTTAGACTTCTCTGGGAAATCAACATCCTATCTTACATAGTAATGGGAAACTCCTTTTATCCCTACACCGCAACCTTCCACAGCATTCAAATTGTCGTCATATGTGTCCACCCAATGTGTAGTTACGTCTCTTGGAGGTGCACGTCAGGTTACATAAAGGTTGAGGCAATGGGGTTCTGGTGACGACTTAGAACTGACACAGAAGTATAATTCATGTGTTAGGCTTCAAAAGAGTGGAAACCAGTGGAAGATATTACTGATTTATAAGTCATTTTTTATTTTCGTTCTAACGATGAATGTTGAGAAGAATAACGACAGCAATCATGGAAATTCAATAATTAGCACTTTAGTTATACCAGTTTTATCAGCTTATCAGAGTTAAGCTTCAGACTAAGTAAACTTGTTTGCCCTCACTTTTACATTCTGACTGGTCAAACAGCACAAAAACAAGCGTCATAGAAATATAATGCCTGTGCTGGCAAACCAGTGCACATTTGATTACATTTAACAGCCCATTTGTAAAGCTTTTTAAATACATGGAGTTTCTGGTGGTTCAGCTGCACAGTCATCCTTTAATATACAGTGGAAAGGATTTTTTTTTTTTAATAATAATACAAAATTTAAAACCACCAGTGCACTAAAATACAAAAGTTGGACAAAAATTTCAAACCCTTCATTACTTTTTAAAAACTTATTGGCGCAGAAAAAGAATTTTAAATTGTCTTACGACACTCAGGAACAGAAAGTCGTTAAGATCAAACAGCAAGCAAGATTTTATTTCTCTGACTTCTAAAACAAATGTTTCTGATATGATGTTAACTTCCAACAAAGCAAGAGGGGTTTTTCTTTTACTTTAAGGGGTTTAAGTGCATAACAGGGCAACATACACTATAGTAATTAACTACCCCCAGCTGTTAATTTCATATAACCTCCAGACCTCCCCACAACCTATTTAACACCCTGTCGGCACCGAGCACCACCGGGTCACCGCTCAGCTGGAGAGCCATTGTAGAGTCGAGTCTCAGGGGAAAGTAAATAGAAAAAAAAATGGGAGGGCAAATAAAGAGACGTGGAGGGTTTTCTCTCACACGTACAGCTCGTGTAATAAGGGTCATAGTGCCCTGGGCTACCCGACTGTACAGGCAGGAAAAATAATTTAATTCATGAAGGAGGGAGAGGGGAGTGGTAGCTTTTCCATATCAAAGAGGGTTGGGAGCATTTTGTTTGAGAGGCACATTTTCAAATTCTACAAATTCATTATTCTCTTTTTGATTAAAATTCCAAGCGTCTGCCCTGCCTCTCTGCCTGATTGAAGTATCAAGGGAGTTTCCAGACAAAGGTACCGGATTCGGCTCCTTGAGGCAATTGCTGACTTCGAGTGTTAAGAGCAGCGGGAATCTGGAGGATGAACTGTGCAAAAAAAAAAAAAAAATGTTCAGACAGCAAATCCCAAATGCATAGAGGGCTTCGTGTTCCTTGTACAACTGCGAAACGCAGCGGTGCCAGACAGAAGGCTTATGTTTCATGTTTGATCCTTTCTGTGTCACAGTAACAGCCTCGTAGGCTCCAACGGCCTTAGTGCGGCGCCGCTCGCTTCTCCACAGGATTTCCACTCGCCAGAGCAAACGTCGATCAGATCAGACACATTAAGAAGCTAATTGTCCCCCTTGGGCTGGGCTGTTCATTATCTGAGCCAGTGCACAAAATTCAGTGAAGCAGGAGCAGGAATAGAGGCCACGGCAGACTGACACACACTAGCATGGTCAGTAGCTTCGTAAACCCCAAACAGGCATCAACGCAAGACAGCCTGTGGTGGTGCCGAGCATCCAAGCTGTGCATGGTTTCCCTCTGTAAATAGGAAATCCCTCTGTGAAATTGCCAGTTATAGAGTTGCAATTACCGACTACATATGGGGCTCTTCTCCCCTCCTCTTTTCTATGAGCACAAAACCTGCTAGCGACCATATTCTAATTCACGTTTGCCTGTCTCTTGAATAATAGATTGCAAAAGGCCTAGACCAGATAAAAAGCTTTTTCACCCAGAGGAAAGCTGGTGTTTGCAATTCGACGCATTGTTAAAAATACACCGTGCACGTTATCCAGCAACTCCAGTAACTGAAAAGAGTGAGACCTTCATTCACGGGTGGAAAAAAAAAAGAAAACACCTTCCCCCCCTCCCGCTTTACTTCTGTGGCGGCAGCAGGAGGAACGTTGGACCCGGTCCAAGCTGAGACGTATTGGCAGGTGAACGTTTAATACCATTCACTCCTCACACAACAACAGACCCCTGCCCCCTTTGAGCTTTAACAAATAACTCTTCTTCACAGCCAACGTGTGTCTTTATTTCCACACACAATTGAGTCATGATGGGATTACCCATTGTGTGTACAGCTGCAGTCACAGGATTACGGATGACTAGGGATGATGGCAGAGAGAACACAGTTCTAACCAACTGCACACCAGCCACCGGCTCCACTTATTGCCAGCCTGGAAATATGCTTGAAAGACCTGAGATCATACCACAATGATGTTATCGTCAAGAGATGATAGCATTTTTTTCTCTAAAAGAGATGCGGTATGTGGTATGAAGATAGGGCGAGACCCGTTCTTCAGTACGGTTTTATTACGTTGGATGTATTCCTGAACGGCTGGATTGGATGCACAACCTGCCAGCCCCCTTCTCTCTGTTCATCATAGCTGTGTGACAACAATCACAGCATTTGTGGCTGTGGGTGTGTGCCCAGAGGAGGCAAGCGGTGGCTGTCAGAAGTGACACGTGATGACTGGGTTTTGCAAGACACACCATTATCACAACTCTCACACCTCGGGCAAGAATGCGTATGTGCGAGTGAGCCGTGATAACAGGGTGCACCTCGTGTTCGTGCGCGCCTTGTAAGGCAGAGCTGAACATCTCCGTCGGCAGATGGGCCCCCATGGCGGTGGAGCGGCGGCAGCCGGCGTCATGGGAACGCTGAGTAGAAATGCTGTTATTACACCTCTGTGCAATGTGGTAATTTACTGTAATTCTAGTCAGTGTCACAACAGCGCTGATGTGCTTTTGAAACGCTGTCATGTTTTTCAGAGGCGGCAAGAAAGCGGATACACGGGTGACGAGACACCACGGGTTTTTTTTGTTTTTCTTTTGGCTGATGCCTTCTCATGACAAAACCAGACCCCCTGCGAACTTGAGTCACACTGAGGGGCAGAGATGTCAAATGTGGTCGGCGATCAGCGGGGATGGCGTCCAGACGTCCCGTGCCAGCACAAAACTGTTATTGGTACGCGTCTCCATCCTCTCTGGAGAGCGAACCGGGGGGGCGCCACAGGACACACCGTGACTCACACTGTGGACTGGAAGGGGACCGAGGGAGGAGAGAGAAGGATTGAGAGTCACTAGTCATCACACACTACATCATTTCCCTCCCTCATTACAGCCAGTGCCACCCACACTACTAAGAGCATGCTCACACACTCGCGTGTGATAGAATATGAAAGAAGTAGCCTCTACATCAGTGTGTCAGAGGAGCTTATTCGTAATGGGCAAAACAGGCGGTAGCAGTGAAGCACTTACCCAGAGCAGCCATCCTGTGTAATACCGTACTCACAGTGAGAGCAGACATTCAGAGAAAGTGGTTAAAAGCTTGTGCCAATTAGCATGTTTCACTGTCTACATCCTGATGTAGGCTTTCTTTCAGTGACAGGTCACAGCACGCACCGTTCCACTATCCGTATTTCACATATTTAATAGGAAATGTCTGTTTTCATCTGGCTTTTATTGGGTTAGTCAGATTTTGCCTGCGCATGAGGTGTTATGAGTAGACTACTGATTCAAAATTTAAAAAAAATAAAAAATTGTAATAATAAGCTCGGGGTGCAGATTGAATACGAACGCAGTTCCTGAAAAATCTAACCTGCCTCTAGTGTAGTGGCAATGTGATGCAGCTTATGCTTCACACAGATAAAAAAAAAAAAAAGCTTGGCATGCAATTACTAAATTAGTCGAGAAATTAATTTCAACCCAGTGAACTGACACAGAAACGCACTGAACTGCTAATCTGGGAGCAGGAGGGCTAGAAATCCTCTGGAATTTAAAGTTTAATGGATTAATGATGTCAAGGCTCTCAAGTGGATAGGATGGTAGCACAAAGTAACTCTGGAGGAATTAAAGTGCTTATGGGCTATGTCTGCATGGGAGTCTGCTAGTATTGTAGGCACTTTAGTGAGGAGTAACCCACTCATGCTGATGGCTGTGCAGCATAAACTGCCCATCTCCGCTATTGTAGTCTTTGATTAATCTTGCATTTCCTTCCATCCAAGGCTCCTGAATGGCCTTATGAGTCAGTAAAAAATGCTTTATTCACTGTATGGCATGGCCTATTGTTTTCCAAAAGCACACACAGGGACTCAGCATAATGCAAGGCCATCTATGGGACCATTAATAGCTCAGTCAGAGATATTGATTAGTCATAGGCAAATAGCTGAAATGCAAATTGAGTAAAAAGCTGTTTTTCTTGACTATAATAGGATGTATGTTTCCATAACAGACTGCTTGCTCGAATGCTAACAACATTACCTCTCCCCCATCTTTTCGGTAGACAGAAAGATAGAGTAGAAAAGGATGTACAGCAGGTTAATGTGACCAAGAATAGAGAAGGAAATGTACTGACAAGGGAAGGGAGTGTGCTGAAAAGATGTAGTGTGAGGAGCTGACGAATGAAGAAAAAGAAAAAGAGAAGAGGACGGATGGAGGACAGTTAGTAAATCAGGAAGTGAAGAAATTTAGTAAGGAGAAAGTGAGGGCAGCTATGCAGAGTGTGAAGGTTGTCCAGATGATATACCTGTGGAGGTATGAAGATATCGAATATGTCAAATATGAAGCTGCCAGGCAGGAGGAAAAGAGGAAGGCCACAGAAGATTCATGGAGATAGTGTGAGGTGGAGGCAGATGATCCACTGTGGCAACCCCTAGAGGAAAAAGAAGACCTCTTCCCCATCTACATGATGGTCAACATTTTACTCTGCCATTTATTGTGGACGTTAGGACGTACAAATAACAAACAACAAACAACATGGTTATTACGTTGTTTAATCTTGTCCTCAAAGAATGCACATCAGAGCCTTTAGAGACTCATAATGATAATTCTAAAGTGGATATTTAGTAGGTTATATCAAGCAGAAACATCCAGAGCTGAAAAATGAAGCCAGTGGTAAGTGCCAAAAACTGCAGTTCTTCTAGTCGCCACTTGAGGCTTGCTCCAAAAGTGAGTGAACCCCCATAGAGTTCAATGTTAAAATGCCCAACTTTGCACTATTAAAATACATGTCTACAGCCAGTTATTAAAATTGTTTTGGTCTGTAAGGATAGTGTCCCACTTCAATGCAGCTGTGCACTGGGCAAATATTTTTTAAAACATATATATTTGAAATTTCTTTAAGGCTAAAATTTTAAGAGTTGCGGCCTCTTTGACAGGCAGTAGCTGTCCCTCTGCTTATTGAAGGCACTTGACTGAAATTCTCAAGTTCACTAGTGCAATATTTCATCCTGTTATGTAAATAATAACAAAAATCTAAAATCTTGGCCACTAAAATGCTAACATTAAAGCTTAAATCCTGAGTATACACACCTGTGACATATTCGTGGCTACATCCATCTTCATAGACAGTCAATGATAATTATCACCTTTGGTTTTTGGTCAATGCTTACCAACTAAACCATATTCAATATCATACTATAGCACATAATGATTTAATGATTATACATTAAATGATGATTATACATTAAATCGCATTTGCTTTCCACTATGTTGACTGAAAAGTATTACAGTCTTGCATTAGTGTTAGGAAAAAGTCAGGGGATTAGCAAACTAGCCATAAGTTTATGTCTAATTTTACATCTGATTTACAATAAATCGGAATTGCTGTGTAACTATATAATAAAGAGTACATGACTGTGTTTGCCCATTTGGAAAACCTGCAAGGAACATATTCTCACCTACAACCTGCTTGTAGCCTCAAACCAAAAGAGCTATCCTTCATTAAAAGTGGATATGTACTGGACTAACAACATCCTCCTGCATAAACCAAAACTAAAGAAGGAGAGAGGGGTTTAATTAAGATGGTTTCAGAGAGCACTGTGGGGCTCTGTTCACCCCAGATACATACCAATTAAGGTATTTTTAGTCAGGTTGCTGCTCCGGAATACAATTTCTTCCCACCTATCACCCGCAGTGACAAAAAAGGTTTTGCTTGGGACATGTTTTGTGATCTTGGGATATTTTCTGGTATATTAGTATCTCTCACTTAAAGATAAAATTAATAAAAAAGAAAGAGACAAAGTTGTGATGATGCCATCACAGGAAAGGTTTGCAGATGTTCCACTGATGGCATATGAGACATTGCCAGAGTGGATATGAACCATCAGTATTTCAAGGTCACTTCCTGGGCAACTATACAGTTGCAATTAAATTAAACTCTAGATATGAAAAGATATGAGGGTGGCACCAGTTTTTGTCCAAGTTTCAGTAACAGTTTTTTTGTTTTACTACTTGCTTGTACAGGACTATCAAAGAAGTCAAAATCAGGAAAGTCCGAGAGGGTTGCTGGCAGCTACTAGTGTGATCGCAAAGAGATCTATTGTGCTGCACTGAAAACCTACCTTTGATTGCTTTGGTCAGTAGCAAAGTGCTGTGGTAGCCCGTAGTTGTACGGAAGATGGCAACTCATCTGCAAACACTTGCAAACTACTTGCTGAACAGTAGAGAAACTGTAAAATGTGCAATGCAACCTGGACAAAGGAGAAAAGTAAAAATTGCACTGTTAAATGTGCTGTTGCAACAAGATAGGGGTGACTTATTTTGAAGGAAAACTTCATGTGTTTCCTGTTTGGATCGTACTTTTTCAAGTTTCACTAAATGCCAAGCGTCCGCAGACAAGTCAGGGTCTTTCATGCAAATTACGGGTGACAATGGCAATCTGCTAGCAATAAAACCAATAACAGGGAGGTTTTTGGTACGGCATCCTCTAAACACACAATTTCGCCCAGTGACTACCAGCAGCCACTTGCTGGTTGGGGAAAACACGTTTTTCCCTAGTGACTGCAGGTTGCCAGGGTGATGATGACCAGCCTCTAAGTTTGGCCTAAGAGAGATCCAATGGGTGTAATGAGAGACAAGACCTGCGCGCATAACAATTACAACGAGATGTCTATAACAAAAACTGCCAAACAAAGGCCCCCAGCTTTGCCTACTAAGCTGAAAAGACACTGCACTCCAGAGAAGAATTGGAGCCTCAACCTGTCCAGCTAAAATAAAAGGATGGAAACGAAGTGAAAAACCAAACAAACCTGCAACTCCTGGGCTACATTCCCAACCTTTAATTGTGAACAGAATATTTTTAATGAGAAAAAAGATCAAATCTCTTTTAACTTATTCATTTTCATTTGCATATACACCATGGGAGACAACACTCAAGCACAAAATGACAGATAAATCACTTGGAAACAAACACAGCATCTTCCAAACAAATGGTAAATCAGGAGTCATAGTCTCAGTATTTTTTTGACGAGTTTGCCCGTGCCCTTGTAAACGGCATAAAAAGTGTCTGATTCACTTATTAAAACAAGGACGCCCTTCTCCTCCTGAAGCATTATTTTTCCTTGCATGTTTAAACACTGTGTAATAGCTCCAAAGTTGACGCTAACTCAGTATGATTAGAAAGTGAAATCTCATTAAGGGCAACACCACTCTTCTCATTATATCACCGAATGCATCTCCGCTCCTGAATTAGTTGGAAAAGAAAATAACCCTACTATGTGTGTATTTAAAAAAAAGGACAGTCAAAAACAACCTTGCTCTAGGGACTGGACATACAGTCGACCTGGTCCTTCTAATTCCTGTTGCGCGCTTTTCTCACCTGGCAAGTGTCTCCCCGGGGTAGGTGACAGAGGTCACGGGCAGAGGATAGTGGGTCTGATGCGAAAGTATAAGCCCTGGAGGCAAACTAGGACAACCAACACCATCACTATCACCATTATCATCACATTTTCATTTGCAGGACTCCCGCTGTGTGTAGCCATGGTGACAATCAAAGGGAGATTGGAGCTGCTCGCCCTCAAGGTTGGTGCAATGTCAGGGTCAGTGCGGTGGCCTTCAAACTGCACATCTACACCACTGTGCAATGAAAACAACTTCTTAATCAATAAGACTGTGTCTGAACATATCATTGATTTAAACATGGTATTTTACACTTTCCACTTATAGGTGAGCTTGTCTGCTGTGTTTTTATGTATGTTTGGGTTTTTTTAAGTGTTTTGAGCTGAACATAGCAGTGGAAGGCAGTGAGCCTCTGCCAAGTGAGCAAAATAGTGCAAACAGCATTCAATTTACAATATGCTAGTACAGCCTTCCTGTATATAGAGAGTCAAATTGATTTAAACAGTAATTAGCACATTCCAGAGACATGTAGGGCCATGCATTCATTGCCTATATTACTAGTGCATTTGGAGGGTTTTGTTTTTTAACATCAACAGAGCCTCAAAGATGATCAGATGATTCCTGGAATGATGCAGTTTGGACAGTTTACAAGAATCTGAGCGAAGGAAATGGCTTTCACTGTTGAGCTGCCACATAACGGCCTGCATGGTGCTTCCGTTCCTGCAACTGTTCATAAACAAAAGAGGTTGTCCATGCTTACCATGAATGAAGGAACCAAGCTGTGGTCAGTCAACTGAGCAGCGCTCTAGATGGTCGACATGACAGGCCTCCAGAAGTGAAGCAAAGAATATCACGGAAATGGCCTCTGCCTCCTTCCTGCTGTTGATTTAATTATGTAACTTCAGTGGCCCTCTGCCAAGGCCAACTGCCATATATTACAGTTTTAAAGAAAGTGATCCTTTCCTCCAAGATCATGAACTTATAACTCGCAGTGTTTGCTAGTGAACATAAAGCAGTCGGCACCAACATCCTCAGTCATACTGAAAACAGCCTGTGCAGGGCATGGAGTCATAGCATTCTATCAGGGCATCTCTTGTTGGGGTAAAAAAATACCCCACCTTTTTTATGATTGGAGGTAGGACATCAGATAACATAAAATATCAATGTATATGGCACATACATTTTTAAGTACTTGTGCCTCAATTTTTCAATTTATCTTAGCTAGGCAGCTCATTGTCTTTCTTTTTTTAAAGATGTAACACTTTTTGGGATCAACTTGAAAGAAAGACAGATGTAAAATTCTATCGTGTTTAGAGACAGAATGACAAGTATGCAAATGATACCAAAACTATGACCTCCTTGTCGGATATAATAGTAATAAGTGGTTTTACACTAAACTGTAACCAATACTCTGTGGGAATATCAGGGACCGGGGACAAACTTTAGGTTAGGTCTTCCTAAGGTTATTATAGTTAACTAAAACCAAACTGAAAACTAAAACTACATGAGGAAAAACAGTTAACAATTTTACAGTATGCCTAATGTGGCACTGACGAACATGTTTATTGAGAATCTGGTTATCTACAAGGCTGAGGCAACTGCTTTCAAAGATCCAGTGTTTTTATTGTAACACCTGTGCTGATTTTCTTAGATTTTGCCTTTGACACGTGCCCTCCATACAATCAGTGTTAGGAAGGTTACTTTTAAAATGTATTCCACTACAGATTAGAGATTACATGGCCCAAAATGTAGTTTCCGTTAAGTTATTCAATGTGAGTAACATATTCTGAATACTTTGGATTACTTGACATATTGTCATGCTTTTTACAACTACATGAATGTACTGTTGCTGTGTTTTTTATTACTATTACTGAAGGCTACTCGCTACCAAGCTAATATTGTTAGCTGGCGTTAGCTGAGGTTAGTTCATAGACTGCAGATTGTTAGACTTAATGGATAGCATTAACAACCTGCTAGCTGCAAATAATCATGTGCAGTTCTGAAAGCAATACCAACTAGATTTTTAAATCTTGACATGATTATTTGCAGCTAGAAAGCTGTAATGCAGTAAATTAAAGATAATGAAGTGGCACATAACCCAGGTAGCTACCACAACTAAAACAAGGTAGTTGCAGTAGGCTAAAGTTAGTTTTTTAAAAATGAACTTACTTCCAGATGTTTCTTTACGTTGGAGGTGGAGTCTTTTGACGCTGAGAGCAGCTTGGTTTCTGGCAAACAGAGTTTGCATTGCACGGTCAGATTTCCGGTCAGAGCCTCTTATTGCGTGTTTTGTTTGGGTTTCCAGCAATGCGTGGAATTACCAAAATTAGAGAGGGAGTAGGGAGGGGATAGCCTAACATATGAAAAAGGAAAAGACCGCCGTGTATTCCATTTATTTCAACAAAGTAACTGTATTCTATTTATCAACTATTTAAGCGGTAACTGTACCGAAATACAGTTACTTGTATTTTGTAAATACAAGTAACTGGGAAAATAATGAAAACTAAACCAAAACTAAACATTTTTAAACATTAAATATAGTAATATTAAATAAACTGAATTAAGAAAATCCACTCTGGAAACTAAGTGAAACTAAACTGAATAAAAATTAAAACGTCAAAATGAAATAAGAATAAAATCCAAAGAGAAACTACAAAACTATAATATTCTAGTGCTTCCAGTTCGCTAACAAACTAAGAGTGCAATTAATCTACAGAAAAAAGTAACTAATATGCAGCCGTTCAGCACTGGGAATTTAAAAAAAATGATTTAGATATATTTTTGAATCAGTTACAATGTAAAGCTTGGTTGGCAACAGATATAAAGGTTGCGAAACAACCATGAACAGCATTTTTGTGCCCTTCATTAAATAAATACATCTGTGCCTCAGCTTGGCATCCCTCCCAGCCGATGCTGTCAAGATGCATCAGGAAGTAGAAATATTATGAGCACATTACCACTTAACATGCACCCTCTTTCCGTTCTTTCATGTGTTCATGCATGTACATGTCGATGAACTTGCAGCATTTATCAACAGTATATAGCTAAACAAATGGAGCGAGCATAAACTGAGTTACTTTTTTATGAAGCAGTAGTTAATTTTAAATATATTTCAAACTCAACAAATATCAGCAAGCTCACTAGAGGCTTTTAAACGTGGCAGCTTAGCTGTATATCTCAGTAGATAGTAGAAACGAAAGAGAATAGATGACAGATGGCAAGCTTCAAGAAAGTTAAAATAATAAAAACACTAACACATCACAGGAACACATCGGGTCTGAGATCAGTGTTCTGTACCTTCATTATATGTCGAATGACGTTTACCTTTTTGCAGGACAGTGACTGTAAGCCAGGGGTGGGCAACTCCAGGCCTCAGGGGCCGGTGTCCTGCAGGTTTTAGATGTGTCCTTGATCCAACACAGCTGATTTAAATGGCTAAATTACCTCCTCAACATGTCTTGAAGTTCTCCAGAAAACTAATCATTTGATTCAGGTGTGTTGACCCAGGGTGAGATCTAAAACCTTCAGGACACTGGCCCTTGAGACCTGGAGTTGCCCACCTCTGCCGTAAGCATATACCGAAGACAGCACTGGTAAAGTTTCAGGAGTAACCCAACTAAAGGCTGGACTAATGCTTGATTTATAGAACTGTTTTAAACCTACAGCATAGGCTAAAATGTAGCATGTAGACCTATACCATCCCTTGATATGCATCTTCCCACAAAACTAAGATGTCTACAACTGTGATGTCTTTTTGGTGATAAACACAGTATATT
This sequence comes from Etia nguti, assembly GCA_015106755.1. Classification (NCBI taxonomy): domain Eukaryota; kingdom Metazoa; phylum Chordata; class Actinopteri; order Cichliformes; family Cichlidae; genus Etia; species Etia nguti. The sequence goes on along the minus strand of VUQG01041054.1, from coordinate 2,938 downwards.
GATTAACCACAAAGATAATACTTCTTTAGAAGATAACCTAGGTGAATTAACTTTGCCTAGCATGCTGATAAAATGGCTAGTATTCTGCCAATATAAACATACTCTGTTTTTTCTCATTTTCATAGCTCTAACAGTCCATATATGGACTCAGATCGTGTTCTCACGTCTGCTCTCTTTCCTGCACTGTGTTTCAATAAAAGTAACTGCTCTCAGAGATTAATTAGCTCCAAGTCCAGTATGAGCACATTTAGTCATGATGGCAGAGGAATGCAAATATACCACGGAGACTCGATGCAGTGCTATAAATTGGGCTTTAAACCCCAAAACAACATAAGAGAGACATGAAAGTTCATTGATCCTTTCCAGTATCACTTCAATTCAGTACAATGCAATGAGGCTTAAAAGTTTCAATGAATAGTACTGCTAAAGGATAAAAGTAAAATACTTGGGCAATACACGGTATTAGCCATAAAAGCATGAATTACACAGTACACAGTATCATTTCTAAGCCAACCACAGGGCTCCATAAGCAAATCTACTCCTAGTGCCAGTCCCAAGCTTGGTAAACGGGAGACTTCTGTCAGGAAGGACATCCGGTAAAACATACGGTAAAATCATTGCCAAGTCAAACATGCAGATCCTCAGTAAGATTTTCACATCACATCGGTCAAGGCCTGGGTTAACAATGACCACCACCAGTGCTGCTGACCAGCAGGGTGTCGGTGGAAACTGGGCTACTGTTGGCCAAAGACAGAAGAGGGGGAGAAGGGCAAGAAGCGGATAGTAGGGACAGAGCGAGATGGAGGCAGATTATCCACTGTGGTGACCCCTGAAGAGAGCAGCCAAAAGATATGCAGTATCATTTCCACAGACATGTGTTCCAGGACTGGCTCACTGGCCAAGATTGAAAGGTAAGAAGAACATCTGTGGATGTTGTGTATTTTCCTACCACATCAAATTAAGTAGAGTGACGTCATAGTTTTAAGATTTAATTACATTTATATTTTAACAGCTTACCGGGCTACCAAAAGACAAACGCTATTTGCTTTATTATGATAAGGTAACACATCAACACTACTGTGTGGTAATTGGTCAAAATGTGTCAGTAATGTCTGTTCACTTCAACATGTGTGCTTGCCCTCATCAAAATCATTTCGTTGAGGTAAACCATAGAGGTAGGTCAATACTAGTATTGGCCCAATAATAGTATTGGGCCAATACTAGCGTGATAGGATCGATTCAACTCACCTCAACTTTACTGTCAACTGACTGCCACCTCATGGGGTCGGTACAGCAACGTGGCCCAAGTCCTGTGACATCATTTGTATGGGACACAAACACAACAACGGAGGATGTCGAGGTGACGGTATAACTTCTGCTCGGTGTATGGCTTTTTCTCAAACTCGGGTACCATGGTGTGGTTTTTTGTGCGGCCATTTCCCTCGTTGCTGGGTTAAAAATGAGTGGTTTTGATTTTTGTGAAAGAGTCATTCTCATGACTCATCGAGTGATGCCACTGACTGGCCAATTGGTGGCATGCAGTCTGTTGACGTCACATTTTGGATCGACTAACGTCACATCCATTTTATTTCTAGCCTATAGCACATTTAAACATCTTTAGCGACAGGCACATTTAAAAGGTGTGTTTTGTCATGCTAGCTAATTATTTTGGAAAATAAATCTCACAGTGAGGTCAGTACAATGTATTCAGATTTTGCATCATTTTAATTCATCTCATAAATCATGACACATTGCTCTGCCCTACATAAGCTGTCTTTATAGGTTAACAGTATCAGTGTCTGCATTGGTATCAGCAGTACTGGCCCTGTATTTACTTGGTATTGGATACCAAAATTTGCAGTATTGCACAGCTGTTGTCACCCATACAAAATGACTCTTTGTGAGTTCCTAAATGAAATAAAATCACCAGATATGACACATGAGATATGATTTTAAAAGTATAGACACTGACTACCGTGAGAGGCACACACCATGTAAGGTCACCTTTGGCGTCCAGGTTGTGACTCATACATCAGCGGAGGAAAGGTTAGGCTGGATGTTTCTGTGAAAGTGCACGTCACCCGTGATCATTTGTTACTCCAGGCTGAACGGTGTGCATCCTATCATGTATTTAGTCAACATGTCACATCTCATCTCCGCGCAAGTGTGTCTCAGCTGTGTCTCGCCCGTGTGGGCTTTGCGTGAGAACACAGTGAGCGTTGAGTCAGTATTGTATGTCCACGTCTGCACTCTTGCCACATGAGCGCAGAATGTGCATACGAGAGCCTATCCGTTATTACCCCTCAGAAAATCTCCAGTCTCTGTGTCAGACGATCTCAAGGAGCACCTAATGCTTCAGTGTGTCACATCAGAGAGCTGCAAATCTCAGATGACAGAAAGGCACAGATGAAGTAAGTCCGTGAAACATTAGGCAGAAGCTCCCCTGGAGGAGACTGTTACTCATATACATGCATCTCCAACCAAAGACTTATCAAACGTGGCACGTCTGCTACAGCTTTTTGAAGGGCTTCTCCCGCCCTACACACCGGGCTTAATCACAACCACATGGTAATGGGACGTCTGTGACGGTAGGCTTATTGAGAGTAAGGCATGGCCGAATTGATTTCAAGTATCTGCCAAACGTTTAATCGGCCTCTTGCTAAGCACCCCGCTAAACGGTCGTGTCAGAATGCCATTATAGTCCGAGCACGAAGAAGACATAACTGCTCCTTAAATCACAACTATAAATGTGTTTATTTTTGTCATCACAACCGAAAAGAAGGGATACATTAAATAATAGATGTGCAACTTAAAGACGAGAAAGGAAATAAGCGATGAGAGAATCTATGGCAGAAATCGTAAATCCGCATTTAATGCCTCAGTCTCAAATGGTATCCACAGAACATCAAAGACCCCCCCCACCCCCAACCCTCCATCT
>VUQG01041052.1:0-13458 GCA_015106755.1 Etia nguti | reverse complement strand
CTGATCCAGGTGTTGTGCATTGATCAGTGAGAGCAGGTAACATTTCCATGCAGGTGTGTTAATAAAGGTCACAGGTGAACAGCTGAGAGCTGACATCAGTGATGTTTGTCTCTGACCAGGAAGCTGGGGACACACTCGGTCTGATGGACGACCTTCATCCAACCATGCTGGTCCTCTTTTTCTAAACTCAACTGATGTTCTTCATTTCCTGTGGGCAAGTGTCACTGTCACTGTCCACTGACCTGAAAACTGCTTTATTTTGGAGGCTGGTGGGAAAATTTCTTTCAGCTTTGCACCGAGTTTCTATTGAATCATGCTTTCATGCTTGGGTGTGCTCCATGTACGGGCATGTGGAAAAGAAGTTTTCATTTATAATGTTTTACATGTCAGGATATAATAAAAAAGATCTGATACAAGCTTCTGAAATGATTTAACACAACCTCACCACGACACAATTCACTGTGTCATTAACAAAACTAATCCAGACTATATCCTTACTGCTTCCATGCGAATAACAGGGTCACTGTTTGACTTGTTAAGACTGAACACGTGTGGTTTGTTTAGAAGGACTGGTGTAGATGACAGGGATCCTCCTCATTAGTTTGGTGTGTTTTCTAGTCAGTACCAAATAATAAGACACGTGTAATGAGAAGAAGATATGGCTCAGTGGTAAAATCATGGAGGCAGTCTGTGGGCAGCTACAGTGGGTGAGTCTACCTGCAGAGGCAGCGTCATAAATATGCGATATAACCGGTATGTTGCTGCGTGTTATGTGTCTTACAAGGTGGAAGGCCATCAAAAATGTTCCCCCTTCCAGCGTCAGCAGTTGGAGGCAACAAGAGAGACAGCTGAACAACCAGTCAACCAAGAAAGTCCAGTTTCAAAATGTTAGTTCTGCTGCAGTTCAATTTATTTTATTTTAGCTGTGAACTTTAATCATCTCAGCTTCCAGGTGAAGAGGCAAGTGGAAAGGTGGTCCCTAATCTTAAATTGCACAAAGTCAGTGCAAAGCTAAAAAAGAAGCAGGACGCGAGGGCGACCCATAGGTGGGAGATCTCAAAGGATGAGGAGAGGAAGATCAGAGACGCACAGCCAATCAGGATCTCGCCAGGACAATACCTCACACTGGCCATGAACATGTGGCAACTCCATCACCCCCAACCAGGTGGACCTGAGTCCGGTTCTGCTGAAGGTCTCTTCCTGTTAAATGGGAGTTTTTCCTTCCCACTGTCACCAAAGCACTTGATTTTCTGTATGTATTATTATAGGGTAAACCTTACAATATAAAGTGCCTCGAGGTGACTATTGTTTTGATTTGGTGCTATATAAATAAAATTGAATTGAACAGAAGAGGATCAGGGTTCCTGAGTGCACAGAAACACTCAGGTGATCTGTGTGTCACGTCTGTTTTACATCAGCGGTCCTCAACCCCTGGGCCACGGACCAGTACTGGTCCGTGAGTCGTTTGGTACCAGGCAGCGAGAGTTGAGGCCTGGGTGTGAATTTTATGGTTTTCAGGGTTTTTATCGTTATTTTTTTAAACGTTTTTATTGTTAACTCTGTTTCCCCGGGTCTTTTCCTGTGTGTTATGAATAAGTCTTGTTTTTTTTGTCACTGGTACTAGTTTTATTTTGTTGTATTTATCTGTGACACCTTAAAGGCCGGTCCGTGAAAATATGGTCAGACATAAACAGTTCGTGGTATGAAAAAGCTTGGGGACCACTGTTTTACAGCACAGAACAACAGTTTTGAGGAGTTTCACACAGAATGACCAAAGTGACTCTGTAATTAAATGAATGCATGAATTAATCATTTTCAACATGTAACATTAAAATGTTTGCAGTAGAGGGCTGATTTCCACTGATTTAGACTGGTGAACAGGTCATATCCCCTCACTCACCTAAGCTGGGATAGACTCCAGTCTCAGTTCAGTTTTTATCTATATTTCACCAAATCACAACAAGCCCAGCAGTCAATGATCCTCTATGAGCAGCATTTGGTGACAGTGGGAAGGAACAACTGTCACAGATAGAAACCTCGCATGGGAGGGGCACGCTGACGTAAATACACGGAAGGATAATGAGGGAAGTGCAACACAGCTGATACGAATGAACATAAACACGGTATCTTCAAAATAAAACGTGAAACAGAGGAACTTGATGCAGGAGTGGAGGAGAGGCAGGCGAGAGGGAGCGAGGGAACAGGATGCAGAGAGAGAGAGCAGATTTGGCGGGCTGGGGAAACATGATGGAATAAAACACAAGGAGGGACCAGAACTCACACAACTATATAAACACAGACACATAGAGGGAACGACACAGGGGGAAATCTAATAAACAAATCTAAACAGACCAACCCAGGTTATGAAGAATACACTCCACACTGACACAGTGGACCTAAAACATAAATAATAATACAAAATGACCAAAGACACAAGAAAACTTGAAACACTGGCTCAAATGACCCAGGAACATGACAGCTTCCTGTTACAACAGAAGTTACTAGTAGATGCGCAAGTCTAAATCAGTCTTAATAGCAGTTTTTCTTTTTTCTTTTAGTGCTTTAATTAGAAAATTACACTTTTACTTCATATTTTCAGGTCCAGGTTCATTCATTAGTACCCTTAGGTGAAGTTTATTTCTACAGCACCATTGGAGACAAGCATCACAAGGTTCATGGCAATAAACTACGATTACAGAGTTACAAACTACAAACCCTTTACATTACAAAATACGATACAAAGCGATTAAAAAAAAAGAACGATAGAGAGAATAAAAATAGAGCTTTTACTGAGCTCCTGCTGTCACTGCAGCACTTTTCTCTCTAATGGAATAATGAAGTCTCTGAATACGTCTCTATGAGCTTTTACTTTGAAGGTTGAAACCGAAAGTAAAACTTTCTCGTTACAGCTGAAAAGTTAGAGCCTTGTGAGTGTTTGGGTGTCGGGTGGAGCAGAGGTGTGACCAGGTTATAGTCTTTGCCACAGGAGGATGAAGAGCCTCGTGCCCTTCCTGCTGCTCGTGCACGGTAAGAACTTGGCCGTCAGCCACAAGGGAAATGTTTTCAGTATTACCGCTTCCTGCTCTAAATCAGTGAATAACAGAGTGCTGGGTGAGCCACAATCAGTCCGTTCCTCTCCAGGTTTATCTGCTTTCAATCCATCCAGTCTTCATCCAAAGTCGCGGGTGGATCCCGGCCTACACGCGAAGTCGTTTCGTATTTTACAAATGAAGTTTTTTCTCCGACTGAACGCACAGTTTAGTTTTAACTCTTATATGTTAACCTAGCTTTTTACTTTTAAGCGTTTGATCAGGATGTTTCACAACCTTTTCACAGTAAAGCAAGGGCTTGGCTGACCTCGGGTGACCTGTAGGAACTTTCATTAGTATCTTTAAAACAGAAGCAGCACAAACGTTTGACATCAGTTTGGTCTGATTTGAAGAAGGGAGAGGGGCATCTTCACTCAGTCTTTCTCAGCACTAGCAGAGGGACAGACAACCCTTCTTTTCCTTCTTCTCAGCGTTACCTCATAAATACGTCATAATCCCTGAGCTTTGACCATGAATGCTCCCACACCCTCTGCAGCGATCAAACGTTTGCATTTCACTGATTTCACTGTCAAAGAAAGGGGACTGCTGCTGGTGTGCCAGGAAGAAATTTCTGTGTGTGTTTTTTTAGCTGGATAAAAAAGGATTTTTACCCTGTGGCAGGAATGTTCAGGCTCAAAATGCCTCTATATCATTCATGACAGATTATAGAACAACAAGTCATTTCCAGCAGTTTGAATGCAGGCAATACATTTTTTGCTAAATAACAGAAAATGTGTGTGAGGATTTGTCTAACAGCAGACAGAGAAGCGCATATGCTGAAGGAGCTGCTTTTACAGAACCACTACTAAAAAAAACAGGAAATAAACATGACTCGTGTCATGTGTGAGGACTTTACACTGAGTTTGAGGTCAGGTTAATCAGGGGAGGTGTGCAGTGACGTGAAACAACGAGCTTGTTGGAAAGGAAAAAGTGGAGTTTTAATTACATAGATTGTAAAAATATGAGCTCCCTGAGAAATGCTCAAATACAGAAACCTGAAAACTAAACATCTGGAACTTAGAGAAGCGCTGGAGTTTGAAAAATTGAAGTTTACTCATGTCATTTTATATAAACTCAGTTCCAAAAAAGTCCAGACTCGGTAAAATCTGAATAAAAACAGAGTGCAATGATTTGTAAATGTCATGAAACAACAGTTTGTTTACAGTAGAAAACAAAACATTTTTCAGCTGTCTCTGAAGTAGGACAGGTCCATGTGTCCTCTTTAACATCAGTCTGTGATGGTCTGTGAGCTGGGGACAGCAGCAGTCCTGGCTCTGCTTCATCCTGTTGTTGAGCTCATGATGCTCCAGATGTTGTCAGCTGGTGAAAGGTCCGGACTGCACGCAGGAGTAGATGCAGTCTGCAGTTTAGCATCCTTCTGCTCAAACACGAAGGCCGCCCATGAAAAAACACATCTGCATGGAGCAGATGTTGCTCCGACACCTGTTCATACCTTCGAGCACTGATGGAGGCTCCTGATGGGCTTCAATATATTTTCAAAAGTTTCTAGTGTTACACACTGTGGTCATTACTGGTACTAATTTAAAACCTGTTGTTAGAACTCATCTCTACATGTGACCCACCCTGTGGACAGACTAAATGACGGGACTCTGTTTCTCTCCTCAGTTTCCCAGCATGCCTCAGGGGTGGAGGTGTATCAGGTGTATGAGGGGGAGGAGTCTGTCCTGCTGCCCTGTCAGGTACCTGTTCATGTCTCCAAAAGCTCCACAGCGGTTGTCTGGGACCGTGATGAGTTCAAGATCCCAACAGTCCACATGCGTGTGCAGAGCGGAAACGATATTCTGAACGATCAGAACCATCGTTACACCAACCGAACATCAATGAGAGCCGACGCCGTGCAGACTGGAGACCTCAGCCTCACTCTGAGGAACCCCACAGTCTCTGATGGTGGAACCTACACCTGCATTGTCCGCAGATATGGACAAGATCAGAGCAAGACCCATATGCAACTGAAGGTCAAAGGTCAGTGTATGAAATCGTCAGTACTCTCGTTATGATGTGAGTACCGTACTGTGTGACTGGACTCTGAGATGTTGTAACTCTGAGCTCACATATCATCACTGGCTGATAACACACATTCCAAAACACTGACTACAGGTTAGTGGAATTATACAGGTTCCATGGCCATTAAGTACACTCATGGGACACTTCATTAGGTGCTCCTGTAAGCTGTTCATTGATCTAAATATCTAATCAGCCAATCTCATGACACCAACTTACATGCTGAAAACAACCTGTGGAAGTTCAAACTAACCAAGAGAATGGATTCAATTCAATTCAATTTTATTTATATAGCGCCAAATCACAACAACAGTCGCCTCAAGGCGCTTTATATTGTACAGAAGGACAATGATGGAGAAGAAACAATGATTTCAGTGACTTTAAATGTGGCAATGAGTGCTGGTTTGAATACTTCACAAACTGGTGATCTGCAGGGATTTTCCCTCCAATCATCTGTGAGTTTACAGAGAAGGTCTGAAACACAGCAGCAGGCCAAGGCCACACCTATCCACACCTATCGGCTAAGACCAGAGCACAGACTCACTGGACAACAGAAGGTTGACACATGTTTCCTGGCTTCTGCTGCAATATTCAGATGGTAGAGTCAGAGTTTGGTGAAAACATCATGAAAGCATGGATCCATGCTGACCTGTACCAAAGGCTTAGGCAGCTGGTGGTGTGATGGTGTAGGGGAGATTTTCCTGAGACACTTTTGGCCTCTTAAATACCAAGTGAGCGTTGTTTAAACCCCACAGCCATGAGCACTGTTGCTGACCGTGTCCATCCCATAAGGACCTCAGTGTACCGTCCTCTGATGCTTCTGATGCAGGATAACAAAGCTGAGATCATCTCAGACATGACAATGAGTTCACTGCACTCTGATGGCCTCCACAGTAACACATCTCAGTCCAACAGAGCATCCTTGGTACGTGCTGGAACAGAAGAGTCACATGATAAATGTGCAGCATGTGTGTGATGATGCCACATCTGAGCCATTAACAAGCAAGGCAAAAGAATACCAGCAAGGTGTACCTAATAAATTGTCCAGTGAGGCTCTGTGACAGTGACTCTGTAATGGTGTGAAAACTAAACTGAGAGATCTCCAAAAGTTGATTCTGTTCATCTGGACGTAGCGTTTTCAGTCATCCAAGTGACTTCTTCAGTCTCAGCTGACTGCAGGTTTCCCCAATCTTATAAACAGTACATTTGCATAATGACTGAAACCAGCCCACTGAAGGAACAATGGGCTGGGAGGTCAGGTCCAGATGAACAGAATCAACTTTTGGAGATTTACCTACCTGGATGATTGAGAATGCATCTAAACTGAGAGATGTCGCAATCTGGGCGCAATCTGACTTCAACACATATACACTCACTGCCACTTTATTAGGCACACCTGTTCAGCTGTTCTTTAACGCAAATATCTAATCAACCAATCACATGGCAGCAGCTCAGTGCATGCTGTACCTAATAAAATGTCTGGTTAGTAAGAACCTATCATCTTTTCACTTATAGGTTGTTGACATCTTGCTAGTTTACCAGGAACGGCACATCTCTGAGCTGTAGAATATATGGTCTGCCAGCCCATTAAATAAAAATGACCTCTAAAATGATTTTATTTTGTGAATGAGCTCATTGATCAGGACACAGAGTAGTGAACGAGTTAGGAAATCTGCTGTGAATTCATCATGTTTGATGTTCAGGTTTCTTCTGTTCACCACAGAGCGTCTTCCGACCTGGCCCTGGGTTCTCTCTGGCATCCTGGCTGTCTTTGCTCTCCTGGCTGTCAGCAGTGGGATCATCGTGTGTTATAGATATAAAAGGATGAAATGCCCAGCAGGTATGATAACCGTGTGTCTGTGTGTGCTGTTGTTTGGTTTGTTGTTGGTTTTTTTAAAGCAGCAATAAACCCCCCCCCCCAAAAAAAAAATCACTTCTGCAGGCATCTAATGAACAGTGCCTGTTTATCATTTTGATGAGGGTTGTGCAGCTCTTATGTTATATACATCGTATGATAAACCAGAACTCGACAGGAAGTAATGAGTGAATGATTTTTCCTCTTTTTCTTCCTTTGTGGGCACTCATTTCCCTACAGAGGAAGGAGAACCCCGACATCCAGATGTGTGTCATCTGTCAGGAAAAGCTAGCTAATGTGAACATGGCTAAATGGTTCATTGTTAGTAGCTCTACATTGATTGGAGCTTTGTGCAGTTGTGGCTTGATGCTAATTTGCAACACTTGAGATTTGTGGCCCTAAAGACCTCCAGTGGATACAGTTATTCTTCTTTTTCTATCCTCCATGACTTCAGCACTGAAACAAGCGAACACCTTCTCTTTGAGGTCCTGGTAGAATGATGTGTTGGTCTGTGTGTACATCTCATGTTCTGCTCTGTCCTTCTCTCAGACAGCCAGGTATTGATGGTGGAGATGTCAGAGGGAGAGAAAAAGTCTGTCCTGCTGCCCTTTAAAACCACAGAGGATCTTCCCCAGGACGCCACAGTGGAGTGGAGACTCACTGATCCGAAACACATGAAGGTACACGTGTATGAAAGTGGAAAAAATCAGCCGGACAAACAGGATGAGGTGTACCAAGGCCGCACAGAGATGAACGAAGAGCCACTGAGAGATAAAGACCTCAGTCTGAAACTAAAGGAGCCCCGCGTTACTGACACCGGAGTCTACACCTGCACCGTCAGCAGCAAGGATGGAAACCTCCTACTTCAGAAAGTGGTGTCTCTCACTGTCAGAGGTGAGTGTAACAGCTTTGATCGTTGTCTGGATCCTCCATAAATAAGAACAAGATTAAACCGCTGCTGAGACATTTTCATTTGAATGAGGGAGCTGTGTGAACCAGTCAGATTAAGGGCTGCACAAACCTCTGAATGAAAAAAACGTGGGATAACATCTGCCATTTAATGCCCTGTATCAGCTCGTTAACTCAGGAATTAGATTTCCACACTGCTTCTTTCTTCTACAGATCTTTAAATGTGGCTGTACTATGTCAGATCTCCATGGCAACATATTCATAACCAGAATTTTTGTCAGTAAATTTACCACTGTCAATATATTAACACAAAAATAAGGATCCTTCACACCACACGTGACACACACAGAACCAGAGTCCAAACAAAGGTTTGATCCATGCTGTGCAGCAGAGACGGTAATTCCTGCTGACTCTATGCTCTGTTAAAAACAAATTCTCCCAGCATCATGCTGAAGGGTAGACGCTGTAAGTGTCTGCAGGTGTGACAGAATAAATCCAGAAGATTAAAGAAAGCAGCAGATAGCAGAGCAAAGCAGCTGTTTGTGCAGCCTCACACATCAACACACAAGCAGTTCAGCTCCAAGTCAGAGAAACACTGAAAACAGGAGTGAAGAGCTGCTGGTTACACAGCAGAGGACATGATGGAGGATCAACCTCACTGATGTCTGTCTGTCTTGTGTTCTACTGCGTTCTCCTCTCAGAGAGCCAGATGGACACGGTGGAGGTGACAGAGTGGAACAAGTCTGTCCTGCTGCCCTTCAAAACCAAAGATGACCTTCCTCAGGATGCCACAGTGGAGTGGAGACGCTCAGACTCCAAACACAGGAAGGTTCACACGTTTCAGAGCAGCCAGCACCTTTCAGGTGAACAGGACGAGATTTATAGAGGTCGCACAGAGATTAACAAAGACGCACTGAGAACCGGAGACCTCAGTCTGACCCTGAAAGAACTCGGCATCACTGACAGTGGAGTCTACACCTGCACCGTCTGCACGGATGGAAAAGTCCTGAAACAAAAAGTGGTGGTGCTCAGTGTCAGAGGTCAGTAAGCACATCAGAGAGGATATGGTATGTTGTCAATTCCCGTTGTCAACACTCTGGTCTCCATTGACTGTATGAAAAACATGAAAAAAAAGAAATCTACACTACTGGCCAAAAGTTTTAGAACACTCCACTTTTTCCAGTTATTTATTGCAATACAAGTCGTTCAATTCCAGTGAATAGCTTGAAATGGTACAAAGCTAAGATGCGAATTGCCAGAGAAATCTTCGCTTTCTAGTTTGTACAATGCTTTCATTTCAAAGTGCAATGAAACATTTCACGGCATAATTTCCAATAAAAAACTGGGGTGTTCTAAAACTTTGGACAGGTAGTGCATCTGAACAGGCATAACCATCTTAAACTTAACATATAGGTAAATAAGTAGTTAGCAGTGGCATTACTTCATTACTTTGTGTATTAGATATTTAATAGTTGTTCTGCCTCCATTAGAGTTAACACATTCATAGTAAATCCCAAAAAGTTGATTCTGTTCATCTGTACGTCACATTTTCAGTGGGAGAAACGTTTCATCATGTGTGTGCTCAGCCTGTGTGAGGTTTATGTGTGTATAGATGTGTGTATTACTTTGTGTGTGTTGACTGAGGGTGAAAGGAACTCATCCCAGCAACTTTCTACCAAGTCCAAGGTGTTCTGGTTGTGGTGTTTAGAGCTGCCTACCAATGGGTTGAGGATCAAAGCCCAAAACTTTGATCTTTCGCCATCTTACAATGCTGTGATTGCAGGCGTTCCCCAACTCTCTGTGAATGGTACTCATGGCCGTTGATCGATGGTCAAGAAAAATTGCATATTAGTGATCACGAAACTGACCTCCAGGCCCAATGTTCATTCAGTGGGCTAGTTTAAAAAAAAAAAAAAAAAATTCAACTGTATTTCCTGTTCCTGTTTCATCGTATGTTATTCATTACAAAGAAAAGCTTATGAAGAATTATAACCTCTTTTGGGGCCTGGAATGAACATTCGATGGGAACAAAGGAAACAAAGGTGGAGGAAGATAAGACTTCAGTTTCAGTACTGAGTAAAAAATGGATGGTTTATTTTGATCAACGGGTTAGAAAAGCAAGGGCTGAAATTTCTCTGAGTTTCTCTGTAAGCACTCATTTAAATCCTGCTGTTAAAGGTTTTTACTGTTTATTTGTTTTTTTCTAAACATCTGGTAGGGCAAACTCACCTGCAGCTAAAGTATCATTGAATCATTGAAGTATCATGAAGAGCTGGTCCAGTGTTCAGTGACTTAGAAGAAAACGGATGGACTCTCCCTTCCAGCACCCTGGCACAGACTTTCCCAGGAAGGCTGAGGAGTGTGATCCCCCTATAGTTGGAACACACCCTCAGGTCCCCCTAAGACCAACCCGGTCAGACTCTGCTTCTTATACGGAAGAAGTGTCAATGGGATTAAAGAGATCCTTAATCATTGATCCTTAATTAACCATTAATTCCTTCCACTGCCTGACAATAACCTTTTGTGGAGGTGGAGTCAGCAGGACTCCACCTGCTGACTCCAGCAGGTGGCAGTAAGGGCACCTGCTGACCCTATTAAATGCAGCACATAACTTATGCCTGTCTGTACAACTTGTTTCTACTTTCTTCAGTCTACGAGCTTCAGACAGTGGAGGTGACACCGGGGGTGAAGCGTGTTCTGCTTCCCTTCAAAACCACAGCTCACCAGCTTGAGGACGTCAGAGTGGAGTGGAGACGTTCAGACCTTGAAGATGTGAAGATCCTTGTTTATGAGAACCGCCAAAACAAGCGTGAAGTGCAACACCAGGACTATAAAGGCCGCACTGAGATGAATGAAGAGCTACTGAGAACCGGAGACCTCAGTCTGATCCTGAATTACCCTCGACTTACTGACAGTGGAGTCTACACCTGCACCGTCTACAAAAAAGATGGAGACATCCTGAGACTGAAAGTAGTAATACTCAGTATCAGAGGTCAGTAAACTCATCTGAGGTCAGTAAATTTATAACTTGTGTCTGTCTTTAGAGCTTATGTTGTATTTTTATCAGGCTACAATGTGGAAATAGTCGAAGTAACAAAGGGGAAGAAGTCTGTGCTGCTGCCCTTTAAAACCACTCTTGATCTACCCGATGATGTCACAGTCGAGTGGAGACGTAGTGATTCCAAAGACGCAGTCCACACCTATCGGGACGGCCGAAACCTGCTAGAAGAACAGGGACCGGATTACAGAGGTCGCACAGAGATGAATGAAGAGCCATTGAGGACTGGAGACCTCAGTCTGACCCTGAAAGATCCCCAAAAAACCCACAGTGGTTTCTACATGTGCACAGTCTCCCAGGGGGACGACATCCTGAGACAGAAAGTAGTGATGCTTACTTTCAGAGGTCAGTAAATGCATCACAGAGGTCAGTAAATGTAGTGTCCTCCACCTCCTGCTCCTTTAGTGGAGGAACTGCTGTGAAAACATCAAGTGTCCATTTCTGTTGAGTGTCATATGCCAAATAGATTCACTTAATACACTCATACTGAAACTGACACTAAAATAAAACAATATTTAAATGTTAACTGTTAGAGTGTAATTTTATGGTTCTGCTTTGTCTTGAAATGAGGAACACCTTCCCATAGTTTTCTTTGATATCACTGAGTAATGGTTGCAGTTCCGATTCCGATGTTTCAAATATTCTTGATAAATCACACCTGAGGTTAAAGACACATTAAGAGCCACATGGTGTGTTTAAGTTAACTGAGACTCTGAATCACAGTTGTTTGTTTCCTCTGCAGGAAAACATGGTGCAAGCTTTACAGAGCTGTTTCAAGGCTTCAGAAAGAAGAGAAAACCCATGACTGATGGACCTTCTTCCTCTGAGTAAAGTCCTCTTCCTCTCTCTTTCTTTTTGTTGTCTGTTATAAAGTTGGTGTGAAATGTAAAGACTAGAGCTGGATCATTTGTAATGAATCTTTAACTCAGGGCACATCCTGCAGGTTTAAATCCAATATTGCTAAAACTTCAACTTACATCAGAACCTGAATACTAAAAGCATCGTTCATCCTTCTTTCAATCTCCTGTACTGATCAAGCTTGTTTTATTTATATTATATATCTAAGTGTTATCATGTGACTCATTATTTGTTTCTTGGTGTCAAACTGGAAATAGCGATGTTACATATGTTGATCTTTTGCTTGCTTCTTCCTGACTGACTGTTCTGTCTTCTCTGGACCAGGATTCATGAATCTATTCCACTCACTCCTAAAGAAACAACTTGATGTTAAATTGAGGAGAGGAGCTGGCAGGTAAGTCATTGTGCACAGCCCGTCCTTCTCACAAATGTTTGATTCAAATTACATGCAGATCTGTGTTTGATCCAGTGTGTATCTCTAACTGACTGTTCTCTCTCACCTTTGGAAAAGGACGATCTTCCGGAGTATCACAAGGCTCCATATTAGGGCCACTTAGTTTTCCCTGTATACTCTTCTTTGGTTCCACTTTTAGAAAACATAACCTCGGATGGACACCTGCTCAGTCAGGCTTTATTGCTGGGTGGAATTAAAGTTTCCTTCAAGTGAACCAGGTTCAAATATTTAAGCAGTACATGGCATTACATGGAGAATTGATCTGCTAAATCGTATTCCTGGATATGAAGATTTCAAAGTTTTTGCTTTAACTGTTGAGTTATATCACTGTAGAAACAAACACACACATTACCAACTCCAGAAGATGATCAAAGCAGCCAAACGTGAGTACAGGGACAGAGTGGAACAAGAATTTGACAACCATCGCAGTATGTGGCAGGGACTAAACACAATCACAGACTTTAGAGAGAAAACCAGCACACCGCAGACCACGGCCTCTCTGTGTGAGGATCTAAACGTATTCTACGCTAGATTCGACACAGCGAACACCATGAGACCGGACAGTGTGGATGACGTCAGTGTGCACACTGTGTCTGAGGAGGATGTGCGGAAGTGCTTCAGGAAGGTGAACGCACGCAAAGCTACTTGTCCAGACGGGATTCCCGGCTGCGTCCTCAAGTCATGCACGGCTCAGCATTTACACACATCTTCAACCTTTCCCTCTGTCTGTCTGTAGTCCCAGCCTGCTTCAACGACCCCCGTCGTGAGGAAATGCTTCGAAAGGCTGGTCAGGGACTTCATCTGCTCTGCACTACCCAACTCACTGGACCCTCTACAATTCGCATACCGCCACAACAGGTCCACTGATGATGCCATAGCCCTGACACTACATACTGCCCTCTCGCACCTGGAGAAGAGAGACACATATGTGAGAATGCTGTTTGTAGATTACAGCTCAGCATTCAATACCATCGTTCCCTCGAAGCTGGACAGGAAACTGCAGGATCTAGGACTGAGCAGCTCTCTCTGCAGCTGGATCCTTAACTTCCTGTCTGACAGGCGCCAAGTGGTCAGACTGGGCAGCATCACCTCATCCCCCGTCACAATGAACACTGGTGCTCCACAGGGGTGTGTACTGAGCCCTCTCCTGTACTCACTCTACACCTACGACTGCACGCCCACTAGCAACTCCAACATCATTGTGAAGTCTGCG